>BFEA01000903.1:176869-190390 GCA_003427395.1 Chara braunii | reverse complement strand
TAAAAAAAAAAAAAGGAAAACCCGCTTTCCTCGTTATTTTTACTTTTCCTTTTTTTTTTTGGATTGATTGATTGATTGATTGACTGGTGGGGGATGGAACGCCCCCCCAACCCCCACCCAATCACACACACACACACACACACACACACACACACACACACACACACACACACACACTTGCGCCGAAGTTGGGCGGGGTCCCCGCCCGCGCAACTTGGGCGAAAGAAAGTGAGTGTGTGTATGTGTGTGTGTGTGTATGTGTGTGTGTATGTCTGTGTGTGTGTGTGTGTGTGTGTGTGTGTGTGTGTGTGAGATTGGGTGGGGGTTGAGGGGGCGACCCATCCCCCACCAATCAATCAATCAATCAATCAATCATTTAATCAAAAAAAAAAAGGAAAAAAAATTATCTGTTTTGAGTCTGGTTTTGTCTTTGATTTTTTAAAAATAATTTTAATGCTAAAAAAATAAACATAAAAATATGGGGCTGTAAAGAGCAAAAAAATCTACACCCCCATATTTTTTTATTTTTTTTTCACCTATGTTTTGCCTGCAAAAATAAAATCCGCGGGCCGAGTTGTACCACGTTCAACTCGGTTCAACGGGGAGTTGAAACGGGAGTTGAATGGGAGTTRAACCGTTCAACTCAAAACCCCCGTTGAATCCGATTTCGGACACATAGCCCCGGAGGGTGGGTGACCTTTGGGACATGGACGCGGGCGAGTGGAAGAGCACTGAGATCTGCTCTAAACGAGCTCATTGAAAGCTTCCCCCTTCACTGGTTCCTCACCCTTTGGAAGCCCCCTCCTTTAGAAGAAGGAGACTGGGTGGGGCTACCAGATCATGAAAGACAAGTCGGTCTGGTGCACCTAGTAGAACAAACACAAGTGTTGATCAAAGGTTTCTCCATCCAAGACAACGACCGACTTCGAGGGAGCTGACAACCTTTCTTTTGGAAGGAGAAAAATGAAGTATATCGAGTCAGAATGATTGACGAGGGAAGAGGTTGGAGGGCTTACCGGCCATTGACACCGATCGAGGACCTTCCCCTCGATCCCTTCAAATGACGTCTGTGTAACCAGTTGAACGCGTAGAACGCTGTCGCACTTTTTCCAGTCGGGCCACTTCAGGCGACCGAAAAGCTAACAGGTTGTCACGCAGGATTTTGTATGTGATTGCAATAGATAAAATAAATTAAATAAAGCAAACCCCTTCCTGTTGTGTGCGTCCGGCTTCGAGCGAGACCCTTCAATTGCGGTCTTCGCCAGTCCCTGGTCTTAGGAATCTTTCATTCTGATTCGGAACAGCAGAGAATCATGCAAATAATAATCATAAAATTATGAGGTGCTATGCATGTGTCAATTATGTCAATCTGATTTGGAGAATTGTGACAAAATCATTCATGATAGCAATCATCAGGCAAGAATAATGCAAGAGGCAAGACCGACTCACTTGAGCAAAGACAAAATCAAATGAATGAGGGAAGAATGAGAACTCATTATAGTCTCAGGGAGTACAATATGAAAGAATACAAGGAGAACTCATTATAGTCAGTGAAAAGCTTAGGACCAAAGCTATAGACTAGCTTTGTGCTTCCCTAGAGCCTTTCAGCTTTTCATTGCACAAACCCCACTGCTGCAGCCCACACTGCATCAAAATGAGGGTGTGTCTCGTTCCTCTTTTTCAGGAAGATCCGCAGATCGTTGACTGTGCCCTCAGCAAACTCAGTGAGAACAATATAGATAGACAGATCTTCACGCTTAAACCTATCAATACTGACATACTTGCAGGGGAAGCTTTCTCTGGCAGCGATCAGGTTCAGGCTGTCAAGGACCGACTGATCAACTGTGATGGGGTTGATCTCTCTCATGTGTTCAGATAAGTAGTTACTCCCTGATAGAGAGAAAAATGATTGTGCCTGAGTGACAGATGTCCGTTGTTTGAATGCCTTTTGAATATTGTTCTAAATGCTGTTTCTGGTTGCTATTTCTGATTGTTGTTTCAGACCGCTGTTTCTGATTGTTGTTTCTGACTGTTGTTTCTGATTGCTGCTTTCTGATTGTCGCTTCTTGATTGCAGTCTCTGATTGCAGTTTCTGATTGCTGTGACTGCAGTTTCTGATTACTGATTGGTAAGATTGATTGAGGAACTGGTTGAATATTGCATGAAAAACTGATTTTTGAGAACTGATTGAATGATTGCTGAGTACCGATTACTAAGAACTGATTGAACGATTGCTGAGTACCGATTGCTGAGAACTGATGTTCTCTTGTTGACAGCTGACTCAGGAACACGTCACTGCCCTCACACGAGCTTTGCTTTGGCCTACTCTGCCGTCTCTAGACACAAACCGGTGCTATGTAACTTCCCGCCGCAGTCATAAAAATAGAACACGTATTCTATGAATTTCCTCTCACATACTACCCTAACCGCATGTTCCCTCAATGATTGTTTACGTACATCCATATCCTGGAACGCACCATCTTTTCATCCTTCCTTTTTGTCTCTGTTCACCCGATACTTTATCGTCAGAATCTCGCATTCTTTCATGATATCCACCCCCTTTCTAGGTTCAGGGCAAAAGGCAGGGTGGACCACTAACACTGTTGGCCTTTGGTTGAAAAGCGGAGTGTTCACACTCTCGCAGACTGCCTGAGACAAGGCCTTGCTGTAGCCAGCCTTACAAATGTCGAGGGTTGAACAGGGTCGTCGGTACTTGCCGCTAGTATGGTCACATACCTGGTCACTGATTACGCTGTCGTCGGATTGCTATCTGAACTCCGCTTGAATGCGTTTTGGACATTGTTCTGATTACATGCTCGAGAACACTTCTGAAAAGTATTTGACTATTGCATGAATGCTGATTGAATAATGATTAAACCCAGATTATGTCTTGATATGTAGGACGAATGTCGCAGTCTGCTGACCGAATTCTGATTGAGTGTTGTTTGAACACTGTTTAACGCGGTTGTTTGCTGCGTGTGAGCCGATTGATTTTTGGATTGAATGCTGCTTATGCCTGGAGGACATCTCGAGTGTTTGGTCGTGGCGGGTATCTGGTCCGTTCCGCCATACTAGAGCCTGTCCTTGATGTAAGTTCACTTATCCCAAGAATAGTTATCGAGTCTCCTTTGCTATTATCACAAGTACCCCCTCGTACTACCTCAACACACCCCACGGACGAAAGGGGCTGTCAGGGTGCTGTCTGAAAGTTGTTGGAGAATCGTTTGAGATTTGTCTGAAAATCGTCAGAAAATTGTCTGACTTGACTGAAGGCAGTCAAAGAATTGTTGGGGAGCTGTCTAAAAATCATCAAAAAAAAAGTTGACTGACTTGTCAAGAATTTGAAGGAAAGTTACCCCCCTCCATCGCCCTATCTTCACCTCTGCTTGCTCTACTGCCTCTAAYGACGCACCTGTACTGCACAGTCTTCCATCCGACACGTAAAGGTAAATCGAATATTCGATGACACCCTGCCCACTCACCTACTCCTGCGACCGCTCGCTCATCATTTCGACTCAGGTTTGAACATCACTGGTAAAGTCCCCTTCCCGGAATGCAAGTTATCTGCAGTATATCTCTGCAATAACCCATTACGGGGGCGCTTAGGTCCAGGGCTAGTTAGCCTACAGACTAATCCGCGTCAGTCAGGCGGGATCTTAACCTATCTGCACGCTGAGCCGCCTTGTTAGGTTCAACTTACGGTTTTGYTCAGCCTAGCGTGCCCTGAGACATGCAGAAAGTGGGATTGTCTAGCCACTGTTTTATTGACGGGTTATACTGGGCCTGCCTCTTCATTCACAATTCACTTGTCRGGAGCGCKTAATAACATAGGGAAGTTTGCCTTCTTCAATTCATAGTCTGATGCAGTCTGCYCCCCCCCTTCCATAAAAGATGGAGAGCTTTTCCCTAAGAACTCAAAATAGTGCATAAGAATGGGCATTGCTGAGAACTCTCTAATGTTCACATACTACCCAGAAGAGTAGCCCGGGGATGCTCGTACGCASCAGAAAGCAATCGTGAGATTCAACTCACCAATAGGACTGAAACTTATGGGATTCAGCWAGTACAGTATKGGCACCCTACCGAGTTGCGTCACTRCTTGGGGCAACGCCCATGCTCRGAGRTAGATGARTGTAAATTGCCCGACATTCACTTTTGAGAGCCAGACGTTTCCTGCCTTAAGGACAGAGGCCTCAAGCCTTCTCCCCATAGGAGCGRTTACTTAACATGCRCGTACTCAAAGTTACTTTCCCCGACGCGAACTCAGAACCAARACTCGYCGACAATCTSGGTAAYGTTTGAGMACAGAGGGTCGGCGMAAGTCTRGTTAGCACCAAAGGGGAAGTCACTCCGAGTTTGCTGGTTTTACTGGGGAATGTCTTCGCCGTTCAATAGTACGCTGCCCAGATGTGACTACWAGCGGTGATTTTCCAGAGCARTTYATCTGTTYGTAGGCTGCTAGCAAGGGGGGCGTATGCCAGGTTGACATCTACGGTATGTGTCATCCATCATCCTTATGCAATTATAATCCGACTAATCAAAYAGGTATATAGCAATTTTAAATAACCCAGCCATTTTAGAGYCTTCCTTGAAGTTCCCGCACGCTTAATCTGCACTCATCAGAAGGGGGATGTCTTCCCACTCATAGCCTCGCATGTTATACSRAGCGTAAWGRAGATCACACACTTATTTAGGCTAACACAGGCCGCATTACTGCATTTGAAGGTAGACACCCTCTAACATCCCCCTGTTCACTATARAGGAAATTAAACACGCCCTSMAGAGAGAATCAAAGGTCTTGCATGGYGGGACTTTTCACTGAGGCTGGTCTGATGAGCAAACGTTGAGRTTAGTCCCCGTCAATCAMTATTTTGGCAAGTATATATGCGACCTTTYTKAGCACAACACRCTTTTTCCCCATCAAACGACAGTTACCGTCCCTAAGATTTTCTAAGTTTAGAAGGAGAGAAATCAGACTGACMGGCGAGAGCTTCTTTGACGAGTACCGTGAACTYAGTGCACCTCAAGAAGCTCACCAGAGTCAGTCGACAACCCTCGAACGAAAAGCGCAACAACGTCTTGCAATTACTTCAGGCATAAAGGTACTTTACAGCCACGGGATTGAGAAAACGAGGCGTGGGTACGAGAGAGGAACCCTGCCTCCTCGTATGTTCACCACAGTTCAGAACAGGGTCTCAAGTTCGCTAGTTCTCTGGATGCTAGTTCTCTGGACGTGTTATTTCACCCACGCCCGCGTCATATACAAGTAAAGAACAACACGCACAAGCCTTTGGCAGTTTCATTATAGATATGGGTGAATAATCCTCTGCGAGGTCACTCAGCAGACCATGTACTATTAACGACATTTTATCAAACAGATAGATGACGATCAATCTATTAACAACAATGCTATCAGATAATCAGCACCGTCACGTCTGGAGTGTCCATTTTCTCACTCTGGAGAGGCTAGAATTTTAACTCATCTCCTTTTTCCCGATCGAAGGCTTACCTAATGCCCCCTTACTTAGAACGGCTTGCCTGACATACCTCGACTTACGACAACACTGTCAGCTGGTGATCTACGAGGTCTCAATTGCTTTAGTGAAATCAACTCAAAACAAGCTAAGTTACTTTCAGGGTTACCTGATAATTCAGACCTCTTCTTCGTCAATCACTCTCCCAACCGTATCAAGTGACCCTCTTACGCAAGATTCTTCTCTATAATCCGATAGACAAAGATCGATAACAGCGAGGGTATACTCCGAGTAATGAGGGTGCAGCGGAGCGCCAGGAAATGAGCCGAGAGAGATCTGAGGGAAGGACCAGGGAAACGATCCGAGAAAAGAACCAAGGAGGCCTCAGTTACCACAAGTCAACCAGAGATGCGCAGAGAAAATAATGACGCCAACCTCTCGTCTATACATCAGTCGCTTCGTAAGGATTTGGCTCCCTCCCCACATTCTGATCATCAGGGGATGAGAAGCTAACGCTAGCTTAGCAGAGAGAACCTTCACATGGGGGAAGCAGCGCCCTTAGGTCTTATCTTCGTCGCCCACGGATTACCTCACGAGCTTAACTCAACTCTGACCAATTCAGCCTTGCGCGCAGAAACTCCCCTCTTCTCACCATCGTCAGTCCAGTGGCCGCCGTTCGGCCCGCTGAAACTTAGCAAGGACGAGGGCGTTAGCCACTTCTTGAGTATGCTGCAAGCAGATCTCGTGGCGTCCCCTACTATGCCTTCGATGAGTTCCCCTTCTCTTGATGACCACTACCCCTGTCACTCCTCTTTTGCCCTCTCCCGCCACTGCAGTAGGAGCAGGACGTCGGGTGAGCATGCGCACGTCAGCTCACATCAGTCGCCACTGCCTCCCCTCTCGTTGACTTTCACCCTCTTCCCCTTGGGCTGCCACGTGTCCTCCGTCTCTTGTGTAACCGCCTTGTGTCCTTGTTTTTCCGTACCAATCACTCTGTCTCCGCGCGCTGGCCTCTATGTCCCCCGCACTAGTGGTACGTGTCCCCCTTGACTCTGTTGATGGGTGGCTTCGTCGCCTTTAGGGTCCCGCCTCGTACCTCTGCAGGTCATCCCAGGCCTGGGCAGCGTTTGAATCGCTCATTTCAGACTCCCCCTCAGAGTCTCGCTCACCGTGCTGTACCTCCCGAGTAGTGGTACCTTTCGAAGAAGCGTCTTCATGGTAGGTGACTGTTACCCGCATGCTCGCGGTCACCCCGTCTCGTCGGCATCTCCGCTCAGCTCTGTTACGGGCCTCAGTAATCGCGGCCTGCACCTTCTCGTCCTTCCTCATTTCCTGCTCACTATGTCCAATCAAGTTAACCTTTAGTCTCACCTTTTCCGATTTACCATAGGACAATATGACCTCCACCATAGTACCATTTTCGTCCTCTCGCTCCCAAGTCCAAGAGTACCTCATGTACCTCGCCCTATAGCCACGCAGGCCATCTCGGTCCGCCATATTAACTCAGAATAGCCTATCCCTGTTCGATAGACAGCGCAGCGCTAGGCCGCCGACTTCCAATAGCAGACCACTCCCAACTGGAACTACAGACTGTACCACCAGGCTACCGGCCGCGAACAATATCCCGACTCCCTCTTTCCTTTTATAGGCTTGCCTCCTGCGTTCTGAATGAAGGACTCCGGTTAGTCCTTTTCAGACTTTACCGTATTTCTAGAATTTTAAAACAATAAATTAATAATTAATTTTAAGGAATAATACTCGAGCCCAAAACCCGACAGCCGATCGCGAACTAAGCTCACACTTGTCAGTTTTCAGGCCCTAGCGATATGACTGCAGGTCCGGCACTGCGGTCCCATAACGGGAATCTGAAGGTCACATTTCCCTTTTTAAAACACAATACAGGCCTACCTTCATCAGGTACCCGTGTCCGATGGCAAGGAGGGGGCTTATGACCCTCCATGAGGGGGGGTGATAAGCCTCCTACGGATGCGGCCGCGGGTCGCCCCTCTTTTGGGGTCCTACTGCACGGCGCCCTATTAGGCAGGCTTAGCCCGAGCTGATTTACGAGGGGTCGCACCAGCCTAGGCCGTCTGGCAGTACTCGTAACTCACAAAATGAACCGTCGGCCTCCCTACGATGTGACTGAGTCCAAAAAAGGGAAAAGCCGCGCCTGACAATCAGAAAATTAGTAATAATAATTGTAATAATGAAAACAAAAAAAAGGAAAAAGGAAAACTCAACCGATACAATGGACAACCATCACCGGATTACTCTAGATTAAGGCAATGGCCCTGATCCATGCGCTGATCAGGCGTTCTGCCTTCTTTTCCGCTTCTATTTTTATTTTCTTATATTTTCCTTTCCTCCTTTTTGCTCAATCTTCCCTTTCTGACAGCAACCTTTTTTTCTTTTTCGTGCACCTAACCCATAATTATGTACAGGGGTGCTTGGCGCGCAGTTGAAAAGACAGACTCGGTCTTCTCACCTCTGCGTCCCAGGGCGAACCCGACGACTACCACGTCCACAGGCCGGTTGTGCTCTGCTGTACAGCAGGGCGCCGAGCCTGCGTGGACCAATGGAAGGTCCTGTGGCGCACTCTTTTGTTGAGGGCAACATCACAGGGACTGGTCCACGCCAGGGCACAGCCTGGATACTATGAACAGCAGAGGCTCAGGGCGCGTCCATAGGCCGGAGCGTCGGAGCAAAGACTGGTACCAAGCAGGGACTTGGTACACATAGGTCAGAAAACACGCCTACAAGCCGAAGAGTCGGAGAGGGGACTGGTACCAAACAAGGACTTGGTACACAGAGGAGGGCCGAAATACCGGCCCTCCGACATAATACCAAACCCCCACCTAGCGTCCCCGCTGGGTCAAAACGAGCTGCTCAGAGAATATAAAGTAGCAAGCAGTCGAAGACTTTTCACTCGTTATTCTGCATATCACAGCAGATTCCCTTGATGTCTTTTGCGCGGACCATCAATTTTTGTGTTGCAGCTTTTCTCCCCTTTTCCTTCGATCCGTCTCGTAACGCCTTCTTCTCTCTTCTTACCTCTTTTCTTTACCGTGCACGCAGCGTAGTCACCTACTTTGTGTAACTATATTCCTCTGCGCCAACTTTTCTCTCAGTGACGGCTCTCTCTCTTCCCTGCTAGTTTTCTTTTGCTGTGTTAGTTCTCTTTCTCCCTTGATGTGCCGTACCCTTCTTATTTTCTCATTTTCCCTTTTGCGTCACGTCACTCTTCGTATTTGATCCGCTCTCTTCTTCTGTGATCACTTTCTCTCTCAGTACTAACCTTCTTTCTCAGCACTCCACCTTCTTTTTCTGCGCTCGCTTTCTCTCTTAGCGCTCATCTCCTCTCTCTACCACTCACCTTCCCACTATGCCTGAGGCACGCCGCGGACAGGGTAGAGGAAGAGGAGGGAGAGAGGGAAAGCAAAAGAGGAACCGCCAGCCAGGGCACGGCGGGATTATAGCTCAGAGGAAGAGGAAGAGGAGGAGCCGCGAGGCTACGGCCGCCTAAGGCCATACCCCCGCTATTCGTTAGCAGGATGGTACGAAAGGACTCCATCTCCTGACAGGATGGAGTTCCTCCGTAAGAAATTTGACGCGCGTTATGGTACACCTAGCGCCTCCTCACCTCCTTATATCCCTAGAGCTCCTTCCACCCCTGCCGTGAGCAAGGCCATAGTGCCATCTCCGCAGCCCTCTGCCCCATGTGTTATTTCGTCACCTCATCACCCTAGTCACTGCATTCTCTTTAGCATTTTCTTCCTTCTCTTTCTTTTCCAGCTTGCGCTCATGGCCGTCTTTTACGTTTTGTATAAGCATGATTTCTTCTCAGCTTTTTGAGTCTGATTTCGGCTCATAAAATTTTCAGTTCACTGTCCACTCCATAGCGTCCCAAGCCTGAGAGTTTTGGCTTCCTTAAGGCCAGGGATGCAGGTTCCTCGTGAACCAGGCCGCTTGTCGGCCACCGAATAAATTTTAAGAAGGATTTTTGTCTACCTGTTTGACTCGCTCTACTGCAGATCTTTTGTATGAAGATTACCTTAGCTCTTGACCGGGCACCTGTGCCAGATATGCTGCCCCAGTAACGAGGGCACTTACTCAGACTATCATGCTGGAGATAGGGCATACCAAACCCTTTTTTCTACTCTCTGGCTTGGATGAGATATCTTCTCAATTTCTCACATGACTCGGGAGATACCAAACCCTGTTTTCTTTCTCTTGTCTGAGTGAGGCGTCTCCTCAACTTTTCAGACGAGGAAAAGGATACCCAACCCTTTTTCCTTTTTCTCTGGTCCAAGGAACATCAAATAAGTTTTTATGTATCTGCAAAACAACGAGTCCCACAGACAGCAGATCCCGGCCCCAGCAGGCAGACCCTCTGACAACCAACAGTCAAGCATTTAATAATTAAAGAAACCCACAAATAAAATAACAAACAATGAATGAATAATACATAATAAATAAAAAATATCACATAACAGCTCTTCACACCCAGGATTTATTGATTGCCTTAGTTTTGGCCCACCACTAGCCAGGAATACCAGACGTCCCGTCAGTCCGACATACCTCATTCGGCCCGCCTCAGGCTAGGACTACTCAGACCATTTGTCTTGACAGCCCCTTTGACCTGCTTTCAGGTCAGGACCAATCACACCCACTACTCGAGTATGACAGCCCTTTGGCACTCTCGCCTGGACACCCAGACTATAGCGGGTCTGGTCACCCTATGATAGAAGACGTCCCGTCAGTCAAACTGTCCCGAACCTGGATTTCACCACTGCGGTCAGGGACTGGCTCACCTACCAGTTTTTCGCCAAGGGCGCTGGCTGCGCCGCCAAGATTTTCGAACGTAGGACCCGGTCTAACGACGATTCAAGGCTCTGGCTACCTTACTGGATTGCATCCTCTGACTGCGGTAGGGTTCCAGCTGACCCCTTTCAACCTCATAGGCCAGACTTCCGGAGCCTTAGCCTCAGTCGACTACGGAATTTGACACTCCCGTCGGGGACCTCCTGACCCCACCAGATTGCAACCTACTGCGGTAAGGCTCTGGCTGGCCCTGGGATTCAACGCATCCTCAGGTTAGAGAAGAAAACCCTAGGCACAGACAATCAGGCAAGCATATCATAACCCACAAGCAGACTGTCCACGCCCCATAACAGAACAAACATTTCTGAAGAGACGTCCCGTCAGTCTCAAGAGGCACTGAACAGCAACATGATAACCAGCACCAAGCCCTTAAAGGAGACCTCCCTTCAGTCTCAAGAAGGATGCTTAGTGCTGGCCCAAGAGAGGTCCCTTCCCTCATCCGAGCGAAGACAGGTCCTTAGCCAAAGGCACGAAGTCCCTTTACTGACCACTCTCAGTTAAGTAAAGTTGAACTTCTTTATACCTGCCTTCATCTCAATCTTTTGGATTGACATTTTACTCAGAGACAAAAAATCCTTCTGCTGATAACTCTTAGTCACTCAAAACTGAACTTCCTCATGCCCACCAATGGCATGCTCTTCTCTTTATCTTAGGATAGTACTGATCATATTTTTGATGTGCCACAGCCATGAGCTTCTCGAATCTTTGACACCATGTCAATACTCACGAAAGTGATTTTACAGTTATTTCCCAACTCTCAGGGATTTGACACTCATAGAACGACTGTAGCACTGCATCAAAAGATATAGTCTTAGTCGTTTGCTGAAATACTAAATGAAAGGACTTGCTAAAAATTGAGATACTGAAACTGAGATGTTGAAGCTGAAAATTGAAAATAAATTACCGAAACTGAAATGATGAAACTGAAGTTCTGAAACTGAAATACTGAATCCGAAATGCTGAATTGACTATGCATGAGCGGTCACAGCCTCTTGAAAATTCAGTCTTGTAGTCTCATTGTCTCACTATACTTTTTATCTTAGTTCTCTTGAACAGTTCTTTTACTTAGATGACTGGCCTCTCTTCCCTCTCCTTGAGGTTACTGTAGGAATCAGATCTGGGTCTCTGAATATTAACTTATGAAGTCTGGAACCTGATACCATGTCATGAACCCTGGATCTGTCCATCTCTGAAATCTCATAAACCTTGCCTTCTGCCTCTCCTGTGATTCTTAAGGACCAAACCATCTGGGCTCCAACCTTTTAGTCCATTGCGTCTCAAGAGAACTGTCGAACAGAAGGACAACATCTTCAATCTTCAATTTCTCTTTTCTTATATACCTTTTCTTGTTCCATCTTTCTTGGTTTGACAATTTGCTGGATGTCATCCTTTCTGCAGCATCCATCACTACCTGATCAACTTCTGATACTTGCCTCATCCAGATCTGAAGAAGCTCTGAAAGAGAATAGTCTTTGTCTCTTTCTTGACTTGACCATGTTTTGACAATACTCTCAATTGGCAATGTAGCATATCGGCCATACCACAGAGTAAATGGTGCATAACCAGTAGTTTTCTTGACCGTGATATTGCCAGCGTACACAGCGGCTCTTAATACTTTCGGCCAGTTACTGAGATTTCCTTCACACCACTTGGCCAGTGAATCTTTCAAAGTTTTGTGGTCTCTTTCAACAGGTGTATTAGCTTGAGGATGGTAAGTAGTCACATACCGAATTTAGACACCCAATCTAAGTGTGGTTCTTCTGACAATTTTATTTCTGAACTCTGATCCTTTGTCTGAAACAAATTCTCTGATAAAAGGATACCTAAGATAGACTTCTTCTATCCAGTCAGCCACTTGTTTGGCTGTCTTCCTTTTAAGAGTTTTTGCCTCAACATATCCAGAGAAATTATCTCTCATGTTTAGTATATATCTCATCCCGCCCTTGCCTGGTGGCATAGTAATGAGATCCAAATGAACTCTGCTACCTGGCTCTACCAGGATTGTAGGAAATAAGGGCTCAATCACTCTTGTGGTAGACCTCTTCTGACATAACATATATGATTTACAGTATCTGTAAATCATGTCTCTCATGCCAGACCAGAAGTAAAGTTTGACAGTCTTGGAGTAGGTTGTCTCAGCAGCCCTGTGGCCACCAGCAACCCCCTCATGTAGAGCAGCAATTATCTCTAACTGCCTCTCTTTACCAAAGATCACTCTTAGTGGAGGTAGGCCTCCCTTACCATCCACAAAAAGATGTCATCTTTTTAGTCTGAATTTCTTCCTTGAATTTTTACAATAATATTCTTTTAGCTGCTCCTTTTCCATCTTCTTGCCAATCTCTCGATAACTTTCATCATATTCTTCAAAGAAGAAAAATATCTCTTCTTCCTTCTTTTCACTCTCATCTTCTTCCTTTGAACCTGAACTTTCCCCAATTTCATGAGCAGGAATTGTTGCTGCATTAACTCTAGCATACCAATCGTTTGGTTCATCTTCTTCCTCTTTCCCTAGAATCGACTCATAAACGTATGCGCTTGGGATTTCTCCCCAGTTATCTCTCTCTTCTGGCCACAGACTCCACTTGTAGGAGCATGGTGCCTCATAGTCTTCATCATCCTTTTCATTAAGGAAATTATCAACATAGGCAGATTCTTCAATTGTTTCACTCACATTTTCTTCCTCTTCTTCTCGCCACTCAACCCGGCTTAAGCCATCCGCTCTGTTTTTCTCAGTGGGAATCTTTTCCAGCTTAAAATCATATGTCCAGATGAAGGCGATCCATCTGCTGACTGTTGGATCTACCTGTTGGTGCTTTTTAATGACACCTATCACATCAGATGCATCAGTCCTCAGGATGAATCTTCTTCCTAGTACGTAGTGCCTAAAATACCTGAAGCTATAGATGATTGACAGTAGTTCTTTCTTGAATTGAGTGTAGCCTATTTTTGTTGAATTGAGAGTCCTACTCTCAAATCTCAGAGGTCTCTCTCTCCCATTTTCATCTTTCTGAATGAGCACTCCACCCAGAGCAACTGGTCCTCCATCCGCCTCAATGATGAAAGGTCTTGCGTCCTCATCATCATAATATGGGACTCCTAGCACTACACCACCATCTCTTAATTTTTCTTGCAATGTTTCTGCTACAGTTTGTCTTTTATCATTCCA
>BFEA01000903.1:150712-163789 GCA_003427395.1 Chara braunii | reverse complement strand
TTTAAGGAATAATACTCGAGCCCAAAACCCGACAGCCGATCGCGAACTAAGCTCACACTTGTCAGTTTTCAGGCCCTAGCGATATGACTGCAGGTTCGGCATTGCGGTCCCATAACGGGATACTGAAGGTCACATTTCCCTTTTTAAAACACAGTACAGGCCTACCTTCATCGGGTACCCGTATCCAATGGCAAGGAGGGGGCTTATGACCCTCCATGAGGGGGGGTGATAAGCCTCCTACTGATGAGGCCGCGGGTCGCCCCTCTTTTAAGGTCCTACCGCACGGCGCCCTATTAGGCAGGCTTAGCCCGAGCAGATTTATGAGGGGTCGCACCAGCCTAGGCCGTCAGGCAGTACTCGTAACTCACAAAACGAACCGTCGGTTCTCCCCTACGATGTGACTGAGCCCAGAAAGGGAAAAGTCACGCCTGACAATCAGAGAGTTAGTAATAATAATTGTAATAATGAAAACAAAACAAAGGATAAAGGAAAACTCAACCGATACAACGGACAACCATCACCGGATTACTCCAGATTAAGGCAATGGCCCTGATCCACACGCGAATCACGCGTTCTGCCTTCTTTTCCTCTTCTATTTTTATTTTCTTATATTTTTCGTTTCCCTTTTTTGCTCAATCTTCCCTTTCTTACAGCAACCTTTTTTTTTTTTTCGTGCACCTAACCCATAACTCTGTACAGGGGCGCTTGGCGCGCAGTTGAAAAAACTGAGCCAGTCTTCTCACCTCCGCGTCCGAGGGCGAACCTGGTGGCTACCACGGCCACAGGCCGGTTGTGTTGCCACCGTCGTCTGCGTTGAGCCCTTGTCGAACGTTTGCGCCATCGTATGCGCTTCGCCGTCGTCGAAGAACTGCACCTCGTCGAAGAATTGTGACCCGTCAAAGAGCTACGCCGTCGTGTGCGTTGTGCCCTCATCAAGGTAAAGTGTTGTTCTGCCTGCCCACGTGTCGGGCGTCGGGCATGTTTGCAGGCGCATGGGAGCAGCCGCGTCGCGCCACCTGTTTGAAGTTGCGGGGACAGCGGGAACGGATGTCGGTGACATTGGGCCACATGGTTTCTGTACGCCCCTTTGATTCCCGCGAGTTCTTTCCTCGCGAGCGGCCCCATGATTCTTGCTTGCCATCATCATCATCATCATCGCCATCATCATCACCATCATCATCACCATCATCATCACCATCATCATCACCACCATCATCATCGTCATCATCATCATCATCATCATCATCATCATCATCATCATCATTGTCATCATCATCATCATCATCATCATCATCATCATCATCATCATCATCATCATCATCATCATCATCATCATCATCAACAACATCATCATAAACATCGTCAACGTCATCAACATCATCATCATCATCAGCGGCATCGTCGCCGTCAGCAAAATCACCACCATCGTCGCCTTCGTCGTCATCGTCATGACGACGACATCATCATCATCATCGTCATCATCGTCGTCATCATCATCGTCATCATCACCGTCATCATCATCATCAGCAACATCATCATCAACATCATCATCGTCATCAACATCGTCATCATCATCAGCGACATCGTCGTCCAGATCAACATCATCACCGTAATCATCACCATCATCGTCATCATGATGAACATCATCAACAGCATCAACATCAACATCATCGTCGTCATCACCATCATCATCATTATCATCATGTCGTGCCACGTGTCGCAATGACGGGGACGGCGGGAACGGATGACGAAGACATCGGGGCACACGGTTTCTGTGTCCCATTCTGCTTCTCTGTCATTCGTTCCACGTGTCCAATTCTGGTTTTCTCTCATTCGAAGAAAAAGGGCCGTTGAACACAAGCTGAACATTACAAAACGCTCCCGCGTGGTTGCCATAGTGAACATTGCAATACACTGCCGCGTGGTTGTGGCAAACACGAAATCGCCTATTCCCAGCAGAACAGGAAACCCCTTCAAAACACTTCCCTCGCACGTTTGCTGTTCTCATAAAACAGATCAGAGGTTGGTTATCACAACTGCGCCAGCAAGGACGGACAGTAGTCGCGGCGGTGGTGGTGAGCGACGAGCGGGTGCCACATGGGTTGCGCGCGACCAGTGTTGGTATTAAGCGTCGCGCTGTGGCCACGGTGCGAAGGATGTCCGCCGTCCACGTGGCGTGCAGTGAGACGGATGGTATTCATAAACAGGAGGGGGTCATCGTTCCGTGTTCGTGTTCTCGCCACAACACTTGAGCCTCCCTCCCCGAAGAGACTATGGAGTCAATCCCGGGAGAGCTGCTGTCGTCTCCATCCCACGCACACAACGTGCACATGATCCACCATAGAGGCCACAGATGTTGAGCGCGCTCTCCTGGCGTTGGTCGTGAGGGATGCGACAGCGCATTCCGTACGACGAATGCCAGGACTGTGCGCGCAACATCCGCGGGCTCCAGAACGTAGAATGCACACGTTGCGTGCACGTGATGGAGAACGCCAACGCCGCTCGCTACAATGACGATAGCGTTTCTTCGGCGTGAGTGCCGCATGTTTCGTGACGACAACCTCAACACGAATACATGGCCTCGTTCAATAACGAACAACCCGGGCACCTCCGGGAAACGTCTCAGTCATCGGGGCAAGGGGGGTCGCCATTGTGACTGCAAGCGCGAAACCAACAACAGCCAAACAAAAAACGGCGCGTGGCGTGTTGTTGCCTGGCGAGATGGGAAGTTCGGATCCCGGCGAACTACAGCAATCATGCGCAGTGCTCTCGCGAAAGCGGCAATCTGTTGCCGTCGCGCGGCCGCAGGGAGAGCACGCGCAGGTATGAAAACATCGCATGAGTGCTGTAGTTCGCCGGCATCCGAAGTTCCCTTATCGGCAGGCTTTCACACGCGACTCGGCGTTTTTTTGTTTGGCGGTTGTTGGTTTCGTGTTCGCAGTCACAATGCCATCCCCGGTTGCCCTGATGACTAGGTTTTGCGGGACACAGTTTCCAGCTTTCGGGTGTGGGGTCGATAGTTCGGAACGCCCTGCCAGTTGTCAGAGTGCGACGAAGTTCGGATCCCGGCGGACTTGCGATCTGAAGCATGTGAAATCGCGAGCTGCTCGGATGATTATTGTTGTTTCGACGACGTCGCTGAAATCGCACGCTTACGGTTTGCATGGATCTTTTCAGAGTCCTGGTTACATGACTGTTCTTTGGGTGGCGTTGCCGCAAAAACAATAGTCCTATCAATTGGACCCCAGCAAAAACAAAGTGTTTCATGCTCCCGGTCGAACGCGGCAACCGATCTCAAGTTCGGATCCGGGCGGACTTCGTGGTTGGCACCCGTTCGTGGTCCCATGATACTAGCTGTGAAACCTGCCATTGCCCGAGTGCGAGCTCGCCTTGTCTGCGGTACTAATTGGGGGTCCACCAGCCGTGGTCATTTTTTTTTTTGATGCTTGCAGTTATTGTCATCACGGATCACAACATTTGCGACAGGATCGCCGCAAGTGCTTGCTTTGTCGATGAGGAGAATCGGGGTCTATGGGGTTCTATTGGGGGCCGCGCTGCGCCGGTTTCTCACGTGGTGCACCTGCAACGACCATTTCTGTTGTGCGTGCTCTCTTGGAACAAACACTTGTGAGCAGCAGCAGGGCCTCCCTGACCATGCAGCCACGCATAGCATTCCTTCTGTGCACTTCCACACCCGTCATCCAAATATCCGTCATCCCCCGCGCAAATCGGTTCCTCGCCAGTCCAGCAAGCGCCAAGTTCGGATCCCGGCGGACTTTGAGGTCCCGAGTAAATTTAACCGCCCTTTTCGACGGTCTCGACTGTCGAGTGATTTCTGATTACCAGAGGCCTCCGGGTACGCAAAAGTGCTCGCATAAGACCTGGAGCTTCAAGTGCGAGTTGATTGCGAGAGGACTGTGGGTGCGAAAAATTGCTCACCTCCTGAGATGCCCTTCGAGGGGTTTATGGGGGTTGCCGACGGTGATAGCGGCCGTGTCCCTTGTCAGTGTGCCGTCGATCTTTGTTGCCCCCCCGAGGGTTTTGACCGTCCCGGTGCGCGGATTCTTGTCGCAGACATGCTCGTGTTTCTGCGTGCTGTCTGGTTCGCGCTGTCGCACGTCGACGTTACCGGCGCGCGATTCGGGGGTCGGCTTGTCGACTGGCCGAATCGGGGTTTGGAAGGGTTGCAGGGGGGATCTTTCATCAATTTCTACATTTTCCTTGTCTGCGCGGTAGAGATGTCCGAGCTCGATGAACTCTTGCACTAGTAACTCTGAACGGAACACCGCACGAGCTCGCTTGGACCATGGTGAGAATCGATGTTTATGATAGGGGTCAGTTTGGGGTCGCGTTGCGCCCAATTTTGTTGTGGTGCATCCACCGCTACCCTTTGATCTGCGCGTGCTATCGTGCAATGACAACTTGAGAGCGGCAGAGCCTTCCTTCAGTGCGGCCAAGCATAGCGTTCCTTGTGTGCACCCGCTAGCGCTCTGTTCCACTGACACCGGCCTCGCAAAAACAGGTTCCTTGCTACTCCAGCACCGGCCAAATTCGGATCTCGGCAGACTTCGAGGCTCCGCGTGAATCTAACCATTGTTTCCAACGGCTTGGACTTCTGCGTTCGTCTTCAATGTCGGCGGCCTCGTAGTGCGCAAAAATCCTCGCCTTGTGAGTTGCCCTGAAAGGGGTTTATTGGGGTCGACAACGGTGTCACTGGCCGGGTCCATTTCCGGTGTGCCGTGGATCTTTGTTCATCGCCGCCCCGAGATGCGGTGCGCCCGAGCATCGCCTGCTTCTGTGCAAACGCCATCCACCCGTTCCAAATGGAGGCGAATCCTCCAAGTTCGGATCCTGGCGGACTTTGGGGATCGGCGCAAATCTATCCGTCCTTCGCATGACGCCTCGAGCTTCGAGTGTGAGTTGATTGCGAGAGGACTGTGGGTGCGAGAAATTGCTCGCCCTCAGAAATGCCCTTCAAGGGGTTCATGGGGGTTGCCGAAAATAAGGGACACGGTCGTTGTCACCGTCGGCAACCCCCATAAACCCCTTCAAGGGCATTTATGAAGGCGAGCAATTTTTCGCACCCACGATCTTTGTTGCCCCCCAAGGTTTTTGACCGTCGCGGTGTGCGGAGTCTTGTCGCAGACATGCTTGTGTTTCTGCGTGCTGTCCGGTTCTCGCTGTCGCACGTCGACGTTCCCGACGCGTGAATTGGGGGTCGCCTTCTCGACTGGCCAAATCAATGTTTGGAAGGGTCGAAGGGGGGATCTTTCATCCTTTTCTATATTTTTCTTGTCTGCGCAGTGGAGATGTCGGAGTTCGATAAGCTCTTGCACTAGTACCTGTGAATGGAACACCGCACGAGCTCGCTTAGACGATGGTGAGAATCGGTGTTCATAGGGGTCAGTTTGGGGTCGCGCTGCGCCGAATTGTGTGCTAGTGCATCCACCACTACCCTTCGTTTTGCGCTTGCTATCGTTCACCAACAACATGCCTTCCTTCTGTTCGCCCTAACATAGCGTTCCTTGTGTGCACCCACTGGCGCTACCTTCCATTGACACAGGCCGCGCGAAAACAGGTTTCTTGCTACTCCAGCACCCGCCAAATTCGGATCCCGGCGAACTTTGAGGCTCCGCGTAAATCTGACCGTTATTTTCAAGAGCTTGGACTTCCCTGTCCGTCTTCAATGCCGGCGACCTGGTGGTGCGCAAAAGTGCTCGCCTTGTGAGTTGCCCTGAAAGGGGTTTATTGGGGTTGACGACGGTGTCACTGGCCGGGTTCATTTCCGGTGTGTCGTGGATCTTCGTTCATCGCCGCCCCCAAATGTGGTGCGGCCGAGCATCGCCTACTTCTGTGCAAACGCCATCCACCCGTTCCAATACCTGCAGTCGCGCGAAAACCTGTTACTCGCTGCAGGCAAATCCACCAAGTTCGGATCCTGGCGGACTTTGAGGATCGGCGCAAATCTATCCGTCCTTCGCATGACGCCTGGAGCTTCGAGTGTGAGTTGATTGCGAGAGGACTGCGGGTGCGAGAAATTGCTCACCCTCTGAAATGCCCTTGAAGGGGTTCATGGGGGTTGCCGCAAATAAGGGACATGGCCGTTGTCGCTGTCGGCAACCCCCATAAACCCCTTCAAGGGCATTTCAGAAGGCAAGCAATTTTTCGCGCCCACGATCTTTGTTGCCCCCCAAGGGTTTTGACCGTCGCGGTGCGCGGAGTATTGTCGCAGACATGCTTGTGTTTCTGCGTGTTGTGCGGTTCGAGCTGTCGCACGTCGACGTTCCAGGCGCGCGAGTCGGGGGTCGCCTTGTCGACTGGCCGAATCAATGTTTGGAAGGGTTGCAGGGGGGATCTTTTATCCATTTTTGCATTTTACTTGTCTGCGCAGTGGAGATGTCCAAGTTCGATAAGCTCTTGCACTAGTACCTCTCAATGGAACACCGCACGGGCTCTCTTAGACGATGGTGAGAATCGATGTTTATAGGGGTCAGTTTGGGATCGCGCTGCGGCGAATTGTGTGGTGGTGCATCCACCACTACCCTTTGTTCTACGCGTGCTTTCGTTCAACGATAACACAGCCTTCCTTTTGTGTGCCCAAACATAGCGTTCCTTGTGTGCACCCACTGACGCTCCCTTCCACTGACACCGGCCGCGCGAAAACAGATTCCTTGCTACTCCAGCACCCGCCAAATTCAGATTCCGGCGAACTTTGAGGCTCCGTGTGAATCTGTCCGTTATTTTCAACAGCTTGGACTTCCCTGTCCGTCTTCGGAGCCGGCATCCTGGTAGTGCGTGAAATTGCTCGCCTTGTGAATTGCCCTAAAAGTGGTTTATTGGGGTTGACGACCGTGTCACTGGCCGGGTCCATTTGCGGTATGCCGTCGATCTTCGTTGCCCTCCAATAAAAGCAATCGTCGCGATAAGTGTGGTTTGGTCGCTGTCATGCTTCTGCCACGGCGTGCTTTGCGGTTCGCGCAGTCGGGTGTCGACATTGCGAAGGCGCTGCGGAGTCGAAGTCGCGTGGGCTGCAAAGGCTTTGAGTCCCAGCACACAACCTTCGCATTGACGTGCAGTTACTCGTGGTTTGCGGGGGTCAGCTGAGGGTCATTAAGCCATGTTTTCTTTTGTCTCCTGCCTCTCCTAGCCTTCCGTTCGTTATGACGATTGGCCGACAGTCAGTTTACTGCGACTCGTTGATAACCGGTTGGCCGTCGATTCGAAATCTACGAAGTTCAGATCCCGGCGGACGCCTGTGGTCCTCGACAGTTCGGCCGTCCCTTGTGCACGTCTTACTCGTCATAGGACACGTCCTGCTGAGCGCAACATGCAAACAAAAATGTGTCGATAAATTAACAACAAAGATTCACGCCTGGCCCGTGGAGTGTCCGGCCTATAACCAAATATCACCGACCACTTGCAGGCAGCACGGGGTAGACATCTATTAATGTGGGCCGCGTTACAGGCTTCCTCATAAAGACTCACCATGCATGAGTTCGCAAACTATCGAAGCGATGGCATGTTATATGTTGTCCATACTGGCGTGGCCCTCGGCGTTATCGAGGGTCTCATTCGACACTCAAGTGTCGGCTGACACGCGCCTTGAGGGACTTGCCTCTCGACGCTAAAAAAACCGCCAAGACGGTTGCAGTACCTACCCTCTTCAGCTACCTGCGGGAGCGACGGGTGGGCGGGCCAAGGCCCTTTGTAGCAGCTGAGTTCCATCTGCGGAGGCTTTTAAAAAGGTCAAGGGGTTTGACTTTGGCAGCTGCTACGGACTTCATCGTCCAACTACAAAACTATAAAAAGCAAAAGGGGGAGGGGTGTCTCCGTTTTCTACTGGGGCAATTCTGAGCGTCGGAGTCGATGCAAGAAAAATTCNTCCAACTACAAAACTATAAAAAGCAAAAGGGGGAGGGGTGTCTCCGTTTTCTACTGGGGCAATTCTGAGCGTCGGAGTCGATGCAAGAAAAATTCGGCTTCCCTTCGGCACATGCATTTCAGGCATTCAAAGGACTTCGATCTCTGCCGAGTTCAGATGTCAGCGCACTTCGCATGTCGCGGTTTGTCAAATCGTCTGTGTCACCCAACTGCCAGACCACGCCTTCCATGTGCGGCAATTTGGCTGCAGGGGTTGTGATCGCCTTCAAACGAGCTCGCCCAGTTCGGCTGCTGCGCTGGGAATCGGCTCTGGGGAGGGGGGGGGAGGGGAGGTTAGCCCTTACTTCTTTAGTAATCGTGCTTACAGTTTGCTCCGCTGTTTTGCAGGGTGTGAGCATGAATTGGAATGACCCGTTCAATCCGCACAAGAGAGTTTAATCGATTACGCTGAAGGGAATTGCATCCGCTCCACCGACGGTTACATGACGGTGCCAAAGACGGCTGGGCGAACGGCCATGAACCGGGCTATGGAAACTGAACAAGCCGTCGACTTGCGTTACCAGCTACAATACCTGGAATTGGCCCCGACGACCTCTTCGGACAGTTCGCCGTTCCAAAAGTCCTCTTCGCACAGTTCGTCGTTCCAACAGTCCGCTGCAACTTTCCCCAAAAAACGGAGTCTCGCTTTTCGTGAGAGCTTTGGAGGTTGCATCCAACTGCCTACATAATTGGCAACAACGTCCGTGGGCGAAAAACCGTCTACCTCCTGGATCGAGTTCCACATTCCTCGAGAGGTGAACCCCACAACTTCGGCGCACAGCAGTTGCGTGTCGATGGGTGTTTCTTACGCATCATCTGATGACGAGAGTGAGTGGTTGGTGGCCACTGATTACTCGTCTGGACCACAGTCCTCTTCCAGTGGACCTTTGCTTCGCGCTAGCCCCAGAAATAGAAGTTGGTTGCCACCGACTACTCTTCGGAGGAACTTTCCACAGCACGGGCGAGTCCAACGCATATGCAAAGTGATGATGCGATTCCAATTGAGAGTCAGTCTGGGTCGGAAGCGTCTGGTAGGGGTAATGCGGAGAGAAGGGCGATACTGCAGATTTTGCCCGCACCTCTGCCAGGCGAAAGACGAAGGTATAGCATGGCTAATAGGAACGCTAGGAGGAAAGAACAGTACAAAAGAGCGAGAAACATGCTGTCCAAAAAAAGACTGGTCATGGTGCGCGGCATGGCATGTTGCAAGGCGCGATGTTGTTACGACGTGTCGCCTGAGGAAGTGTGAAAGGTTAGACAAGGACTGTACAGTAAGAGTCCGGGAGAGCGAGCTGAGTGGTGGATGAAAAGTATTAAGGATTTCACAGTAAATGAGGGTGGACAAAAACGTGTCCCCCCTGTGGAGTTGGAACGTTCGATGTGCATCAGGGCGTACTGCAATGTACTCGGTGTCTCGCGTAATACATTTTACAGCTACAAAAAGCGTTTCGACAATGGCTACGTGCGCTCCGAGAATGGCCTGGCGAGAAGATATCGGCCAACCAATAAAACGGTCGCCGTGCTTGCCATCATGAGAACGTTCATCGACTGTCATGCAGATAGCATGCCGAATGAGGTGGCTAACCAACTTGGGGTTTCCAGACCGAAGCTTCGACTCCCGGCTGCTTTCACGAAGAGATCAATTTATGAGTCCTTCAAATCCGACTTTTTGGCCACTGGCCTCGATGTCGTGTGTGAGTCCAACTTTTATAAGTTGTGGCGGAAACACTTTTTCCACGTTTCCCTTGCGCAATCTAACACGTTCACGAAGTGCGCCGTCTGTCATGAACTGAAGGAACGTATACAATATGCTGCTCTTCCTCGAGATCGAGAACGAGCTCGAGAGGATATGAAAGTACACCAAAGGAGGCAAGTTGAACACAGATTGGACTACAGTCGAGCGAAAACTGATTTCATGGTTCGTCCGAACGAGCATTTGTGTCTCATCATTGCATGGATCAGAAATAAACAATTATCCCCCATATTGGTCAAGCAAACTATTCGAAAGCACTTAGGCACGAGATGATGATGAAGACTAATCTGACAGGCGTCATTGCACACGGTAGAGACCCTAGTATATATGTATACACGTGGTTTCCATATTTCAAACACGATTCGAACACGGTCGCTACTTGTGTTATGAGAACCCTTGTCAAAATTCAAGGGAGCGGGACGCCACTGCCACAGTTTTTGCGCATTCAAGTAGATAATTGTTGGCAGGAAAACAAGAACAAGTACATATGTGCGTTGGCTGCACTATTGGTTAAGTTCGAAGTTTTCGAAGAGGTAGAAATAGGTTTCATGCTGGTGGAACACACCCATATAGACGTTGACGCTACTTTCAGCATTTTCTCGAAGAAATTGAAAGACGTAGACGCTTATACTATGGACAAGTTCTTTGAGCTCATAGAGGAATCCCACAAAAAACCTCCCAAATGTATTATCCTCGATACGATGGAAGATTGGATTAGTATAGTGGACCCGTGCGTTGTGTCAGACATTACCGGTATTTCAAAACCTCACTTGCTTAAATTTTTTATGGTTGGAGATAATCTGGGCATGTTGTACAAAGAGTTTTGCGATGATGACAATTGGTTGCCAGAGGAAGTCTGATTTTTTGGTTCAATCAAAATCCCGATGAAATCTATGCAGGTCCTTCATGGCCGTTTGACCCGGCTCATGTGCGACCCCTTCCTCGAAATGACTATTTGAATGGCAAAAATGGTGTTGTTCGATTTCGCGAGTTGCTGGAGAGTAGGAGGTCGACGTGATGCACTTACAATAACCATGAGGTGAGTAGGAGAGAAAGAGCTTTGTGTTACTGGGAGGAGGTTATCAAACATGGCGATGAGATCATCGCCAACGGTTTGTCCTCACAACCTCAGGAAAGTTTTTGGCCACGACCACGGCTGCTCGAAATCGATCATCAACCTTCTCCTCACCGTGTCAACATCGATGACGACAGGGAACCCCTGTTTGTTGGACGAAGAAAAAATCGCCCGAAAACTAGTTTCGACCCCCTCGTGCATGTCGATGTGGACACTTTTCTTATCCTTCGCCCCTCCGACGATGATCTGTCCAGCGGTGTGCCAATCTGGGTGGGCAAAGCTCTTTCTCGGGTGGTTGTTGATTGTAATTCACAAAATTATAATCAAGTGCTAGTGGAATATTGGGTGCCGACTGGGAGAGCAAAGTCGCTCGAACAACTTTATGAGATCGCATGGAAAAAACGATGGAAAATGACTGACCAGACACAATGGCAGGATGCTGATTCGATCGCTTTTGGTTGGAAGAGACCGGTCCGTGGTACAAGACCATTCACAACTGGACTTGTCATTCCTTTCAGTGTTCGACTGGATGCTGAAGCTGCACTTCTCGATTTGAGTCCATCTGGTGAAGGTCCATCTGGTGAAGGTTCATCTAGTGAAGGTCCATCTGATGAAGGAAGTGTAGATGGAGGGGGCAAGAGCGATTAGTGCACGTCTGCCCGATAGAGTGGGGGAGTGAGATTTTTGTAAAATAACTGTTTGAACGAACGAGAATTCAGAATGGAGCATATTATTTTTTCGATGATTTTGCGTAGCGAATTTTGTCCACGGTCTACGGTTTAATTTTTTTGAATGGTTTGTGATGGTTCAACAATTTTCAAAGTTAAGTTCATCATGAAGGCGATTTTTGTACTATTTTGATATTTCATTTTCATTTATGTTTGCATTTCAGGTCTTGTGTGGGGAGTGCGATAGGAGTCATGGCCCATCGGCATGATTGTGCATGTCCCATTCACCCTTGTGCATGCGGATTCCGTGGTTCGGGAGGCGATACCGAAATTATCGAGTCGATGACAACAGAGTTCGAAAACGACCCATGGATGACCGTCGTCCCCTTCTTTGACAAGCCTATCGATGCGTGGTCCGAGGCAGAATGGGATAGAGTCATCTTGGCAAGGAAATATCCATGGCATAAGGAGTACAAATTTGCTTCCGCGATGGAGTGGGGAAGTCTGATCAAAGAACCTCATTATGCCATTGGTGTCAGGCAACTTCCGTCCCTGCGCGCCACACTCAGGCAGGAAGAGAATAACCGGTTTTACCTTCACTTGGACAACGTCACGAGGTCACCTCGGGTGTAGCCTGCAGACTTCAAACAAGACTTGTTGGACTGTGCATCCTACATTCCATTTTTGGAAGTATATCTGTTGCGCGGTGCTGGAATACAGCCAAAAGATGTTTCATATTGTTGCATACGGTTGTCTGTGGCCGGATCCGACTTCTGCAGAGTGTTGAGTGTGGCATGTTCAAACCGAAAGCGGACTTTGGTAGACGCTGTAGCGCTAGTTTCTTGCAACAACCTTAGAATCTTTGTTCGCAACATGGGGAATTTGGACCTTTTGTACGAGAACGGACAATCCAATTTGGAGATTGTCAGTCGAATTGATGAGGTTCATAAGTGGCATGAGGTAGAGCAAGTGACATGTAGTGTGTGTGACGCCATTGGTAAGTCCTTGGCAGGTGCCTGTAGGTTTGTAAGGATGAAGTACATTTCGGTGTTCTCGAGGGTGGCGACGAACGGACAGCCACAAACCCTTGTTTTCGGGTCGTCTGTGAATGCCTTATACCGGCTTGGTTCTAAAGGGACGCGGGGACATCGGTAGGAACTTCAAATTTTATAAATGATAACGTTTTAGAAAGTTTACATTATTGCTGCTCGTAGCGTTTAATTTAGACGTAGTTCAATGTACAGTTGGCTTGTAGCGTTTAATGTAGACATACTTCAATCTTGCAATTGCGATTTCTTGCACGTCTATGTATCCATTCAACTCGCAACGGGTTTTGTATAACTCCGTTGTACCCGTTGCACACCCCCGGGGTCCGAGTTGAATCCCCGTTGAATGGTACAACGGGGGCTTCCCATTGAAATCCGATCAACGGGTCAGGCCCAATGAGCCTCGGACACGTGGCAGAATACACGTGGAAAAAAAAAGTGAAAAAAAAAAGTAAAAAAACTGCCCTCTGTGTGTGTGTGTGTGTGTGCGTGTGTGTGTGTGTGTGCGTGTGTGTGTGTGTGTGCGTGTGTGTGTGTGAGAAAAACTGCCCGCTTTTCTCGTTATTTTTACTTTTCCTTTTTTTTTTTGATTGATTGATTGATTGATTGATTGAT
>BFEA01000903.1:101964-123638 GCA_003427395.1 Chara braunii | reverse complement strand
GGATCTAGGCAAGCTGTAACTCTAGGACTTGGTGTACGATCTAGGAATTTTGCATGAATGTTATTGGTCACGTCGGAGAAAACTCTAGGAATTTTTCCCACGTCGACTTTCGCGCGCGGATATGGTGATTTCACTTTTTGGAATTGGTGTAGGATCTAGGCAAGCTGTAACCGTTTCGGTGCCTTTTTCTCTTGCTGTCGTCACCGCGCATACGAGCATCCTCCTCCTTATTTCCTGCGCCATCCCCCCCCCCCTACTCTCCCCTCTCCCTTCCCCCTCTTCTCCTTCTCCTATCGCAACTGTTTTTCCCTCTCTCTGCTTTTTGCGCGCCTGCTTCCCTTTCTTGATCGTCTGAATCTTGGACCCGTCTCGCGCTGCTTTTCGCGCTTCGTCTCTTCCCGCTCATCGACCTTGGCTCACGAAGCCCGGTTGATCCTCCRATCACCCCGGCCCACCAATCAGACGCGTTGAGTAAGAGGAACCTCCTATTGCGCGACGAATCTGATTGGCCGACCATTGGGCTCTGAAGGATCAACATGGCTTCCRCAGSGCGCTCCCCGCTAAGTCTTMTCCTCCTGCTTYTTCTCTTACACCCCGACTCTCCCCCTGCYTTCTCCCTCCCTTATCCTCCTTCTCGCAACTATAAATTCCGCAAGCRCGGCYGCAAAGCTCTCTTACGTTTTCCAYTCGCAAGCCAGCTTMCGGGAAGCAGTGGCTAGGTGGTGTGTTTGATGCGAGTCGAAAAGTCCTGTCRKGCTGACTRTAGTCTGGCCRATTGCGMGCTTGATCGCCACGACGGACTGTGGGATCCAGGCGAGCCGAGTCGARCCTACGTCAGCGGGGTGACGATCGCAGTGGTGGAAATTAGCACGCGACRGCCGGGATCRTCGGTGCAGGAATGAGRATGTGTGATTGGAGTTGAGTGGATGATTGACCTGGGGCCATATTGGAATTCTACGGCGAATGTGCCTTCATTGCGGATCATTTTTCGGGTGTGAGTTCATGGCTTTGAAGCTGAATGCTCTCGTGTCGGATGCTAGTGTCTTTTGTCTCAGCTTTCCTTGACTATCCCTCCCACCCCTCTCCCTCCCTCTCTCTCTGACTTGAATGATGATGCATTGATGGCTTGTCCCTCTTCTGGACAGAGGCGCACTCGCGAGAGTCCTCGCATGGAAGAA
This sequence comes from Chara braunii, assembly GCA_003427395.1. Lineage (NCBI taxonomy): Eukaryota > Viridiplantae > Streptophyta > Charophyceae > Charales > Characeae > Chara > Chara braunii. The sequence continues at coordinate 122,460 of BFEA01000903.1, read as the reverse complement.
CTTCGTCCGGAACTCTTCCATTAGTTTCCTAGGTAATCCCCAGATGCCAATGGTTTGATCCCCCTTGTCTTGTGAACGGTGGATGTGTGTGTACAAATCCCTCCGTTGATTTCTAACCTGTGTATCCTTGTCATTTTCACACCTTCCACAGTGGATGTATGTATGGAGGTTGCTTGTTTTTTTTTTGTGTTGATTAGACTCAGCGCTCGATGGGATTTTGTTCGAGAATGCAAGAGTGTTTAGATCTGTGGTTCCAACTGCACTGCGCATGTCATTTGCCTTATGCTGCACGACACTAACCGATAGTCGGTGAGGCAGCCTCGAAGAAACTAGGCGTCTCGTGCTCTTGTTGGTCAAGTCTGCTGAAACTGAGTCGCGGGTTGATCCCTCGGAACTCCAACCCGACTCATGCATGATTGTACGGGTTTCTTAAGTTGCCTCTCTCGTGTCTGAAGGAAGAAAGGCACTAATTATTTTTTTTTGTGCTTTTTGATGACGTCTCGAGTATTCCCGTAAACTCCGTCTGGTTAATTGACATGTGGACTAACGTTCGTCCCTCGGTCGGGCGCCAGCCTTCCGTATCTCCCTTGTCGACGCGCCCCTTCCCCTCCAACGAGGAAAGGACACGTGTATGCGAATGGGACGTACGGGAAGCTGTAGCACGCATCGGCGGACAATATTACTTTCCTCCTGAAAATCGTTGTTCCGGGTTCGTGGATGCGGGTTTTGTCATCATCGATACACACTTTCCACCTTACTCAGTGTCGTTGCCATTGAACGAGCTGATCATCATTCCGTGGACGGCAGTGGCGCCCCATTGGCCTCGAACCCTGTGGACTGAGTGCCAGCATTTCGACCGCTATGAATCAAAGGGCTTCCACTACCGGATACGGAGTGAGGACGAGCACAAGGAAAGAGCCACGCGTCTGAGACCATCCACGTCAGACTCGGAACTGACCAACGAGCGACGTCGGGACTTGACACAGAAATGGAATACGCGGAGTGTGCCGAAGCCCTTCCGCTCTAAACGAAGATCTGTAGCGCGGTGGGAAGCTCGACAATACTTTTTGGATTGAATTTGAATTTCTCTTTTTTCGCGTCGTACCCGCGCACGCATTCCGCGACGCGCGAAAGCAACTGACTTACTTCATCAGGCCAACACGGGGGATTTCAGTTATGTCTGTGTCCCCACACTCAATTTTCCAAAAATCCTTGGCACACCCCATCTTGCTGTTTTTCCTGGGCCTTCATTCCGCACCTTTAGCACTCCGAACGAAAGGCAGCACAGGGTGTGAGGTTGGTATCAGAGCCGACATGTGTCGGTTCTGATGATAGTAAGTCGAGCTGGCGAGAGATAGAAGAAATCTTCGACCCTCTTGTCGAGATCGTCCGGTGACCAGATCTAGATCTGGTGCAGCTATACCAGCTATGCCAATGGCAGACGGAAATGTAGCACCCCCCAGGTAATTGTTAGTAGTCCTGCCCCATTTCCCTTCTTTCCTAATCACACTGACCCTGAAGCTTGGTTGGAAGCCGTCGAAGCTCAAGGGTATGGCGCGGGAGATCTCCCCCGCGTCCTCATTTTGCTGCTTTGCAACACGGCGCATGATTGGTTTAGGAAACACACGTGGGTAGACTGGAACACCTTTAAGCAAGCCTTCTTGGCTAGATTTGACACAGTTAGCGAAGATGTCGCCTGGTACGTGCTCAAGACTCGACCGCAAGGACCAGGGGAATTGCTCTTCATTAACCACTTTCTCCCACTTCGTGGCCTCTGGTGACACAACCGCCGCGAAGCGTTCATCTTTCCCACCCGACTTCGTGGACCGATTTCAAACCACGTTGGACAAATCCGGGCACGATGAAAAGTCCGCCCGATATTTGTTCATCGATCATCTTCGAAGTCCGACGTTAAAAGGTAAGTTGTAGAAAAAGGTTCCCCCTAAAACGCACCAACTATCCGCTATCATCGCTAAGGCACTTGAGTTGAACCGGGCGGATACCAAGAAATATATCAGTCAGGGAGACGAAGACATTATGGACACGATCCAAGATGTCACGGTGAAAAGACGATCATGGTTGCGAGCGGTGGAACGATTCTACCCTCAGCCTGATCATGACCTACCCGCAGGGGCTGCCTCCGATATTCCGTCAATCCTTTCCTCCCCTCCTCAGCTCCCCTCAATAAATCAACAGGTAGCTACGGTTAAACCCAGAAGCTCCCAAGATTCTTCCCCAATAGCCATAACAAACATGCATCTAGCACAGATGATTCATACAGCTACCACCAAACAATCAGAATGGATGAGCAACCTGGTCCAGATGCAGGCGGCTCACATGGATCGAATGGAACAGATACTGAACAGATTAGTTAAGCCAACCCGGCTCCTGCTCGACCCGCCCCTGCATCGTTCCCACTTTTGCCTGCTCCGCCTGCACCCGGACATGCACAGCAGTTCCCTCACACAGCCAATCTGGCTGGGAAAATCGAGCGTTTCAATTGCAAACAGCCCGGGCATTTCGCCCGGGACTGCCCGCAGCCGAAACGAAATCAACCCCCACCTGCTACAACCCCCGTAGCTCTGAATCAAGGACGAGTGGCCGCATTAATGGATACGGCCCGAAGCGAGGAGATCATCGCATACACCCCTGAGTTCCCTTCCCCCTCCATGACAGTTGCATCGACCTCGGGAATTTCTTCCTCCGACGCTGCTGACGTGGTCGATCCGCTGGAATACCTTCATCTCGCCGAAATGATCGGAGCAATCCGACCAGCTCAGGACGATCTTGAATGGGTCGAACGCGAATCTAACCCCGGACCGCAGTTTCGGACGGGCGAAATCGACGTCCTAAGAACGCTTGGACATTCGTATTCCAGTTCCGGGGGGCACTTGCTCACTATATCCGAAGCAGCGAATGACAGACTGCTGCAACAATGTCAGAAGAATCAAAAGCGTTTTACGTACCAGCGCATACAACGGATGCTGAAAAAGAAAAAGGAAGAAGGAGCAAAGGAAGTTGCGTCGCCCGAACCCGAAAAGGTGAACCCGAAGCAGCGCGAGTAGCTGCCATTTCGTTAGCAGAGAAAGATCACTTCGTGAGAGCTCGACCAGTGCTGTGGAAAAGTGTTGAATATGATTGCGAGGTATGGGGCAAACCTTTTAACGCCCTCATCGATACCGGCTCCTCTGCGGTCGCCATTTCATTAGACACCCTGAAGAGAACAGGACCACTCAATTCGATTCTCCCTCAATCTGGCAAGGAACAATACGTCTCTGCCGACGAGGAAGCAATGAATATTGTAGGAGTCATCAAGAATGTGGCCGTGAAAGTTGGACGAGTACACGTCCTCGTTAACGCCTTAGTCATAGATGTGCACTCATATTCGGTATTGTTGGGACTGCCTTGGGCAATGGCGGTAGGTGCCCGCCTGCATTTCAATTCCAAACAATTGGTGCTCACGCAAACCGGAGGAAAGCCTCAGACGGTTCAGTTGCGGATTTCAACCCGGGCAGTAAAGAGGAATCCCCTCGGATAGGGATGATTCAAGGTCCCGATCACGAGGAGTCTTCATCCACGGATGACATTAGTGGATTTGAGGAGCAGGAGTGCGAGGAAGAGATGCCTAGTGAGAGCGAATGGAAACACTTGGTCGACCTTTTCGAGCACGAAACCCCCGAGGAGTTTCGCATGATCCCCAGAGCCGCCCGAACCTTCCATCTGGAAGACAGCACGCTCGCGCCTATGGAAACCCAGGTCAGCTCTTCGACCTTTCTCGAAGAACCCATTTTGCAAATATCTGACCTGGCAGACGATTTGGAACCCCCTCGCACCTTGTACGAAGGAACACTTTCCCTTCGAGCACGCTATCAACAGGCGAAACAATATCTAGATGTTTCTGTTAACCCTCCAAAATCACTGCTTACGACAGGAGCGACCATTGCTCTGATTAAACAAGAAGCCGGAGCTCCTGTCGATTATGTGCCCGATCTAATGTAGGAAATGGTGGATCTAACGGGACTAACAGTAGAAGGAACCTCGTCTGATTCGGAAACCGATGTTGAAGCTAAAGAAACAGAGATGATGAGCCCCGCTGAATCCCAGATGATCGCGACTGTGTTTTCTGTCCGCACTAGCAGCTCTATTTTCTCTAGCGTCCACAACCGACGGGATCAGCCTGCGGATTGGATCGATATGCCTCTTGGAATACCCGATCAACCAACCGTCACTCTGCCCGATCACGTTCCCCTCGAATTCCGGCGATCGCTAATTAACGTCTTGAATGGGTACGTGGAGGTATTGAGTGTGCGCGATAATGATATTGGTCTGTCTAATGTGATCGAGCATGCCATCCTAACGGGGGATCACCCACCCATTAGCTGCGTTCCTTATCGATACTCGCCAGCCCAACGGGCGTCCGCGTTTCAGCGGATCAAGGAATTTGAAGCTAATGGATGGATCGAACCCGCAATAGGACCTTGGTCGTTTCCTGTGGTAATAGTACCCAAAAAGGCCGGAGGGATTCGCATATGCATCGATTATCGAAAGCTGAATGATATCACGATCAAAGATGTGTATCCCCTTCCCTGGATTAATGAGTTGTTGGATGCAATTGGGAGTGCTCGATTTTTCAGTAAGTTTGATGTTCGGCATGGGTTTAATCACCTTCTTGTTCGAGAGGAGGATCGTCCAAAAATGGCGTTTGTGCTGTTCGAGGGAACCTGGCAATGGGTCCGGTGTCCGATGGGCATCTGCAATGCTCCTGCAACCTTCCAGCGAGCCATGAATATGGCCTTCCTGAACTTCGTGCGGAAGACACGGTTGGCCCAGAGCATTATCAATTATTGCGTGATCGTGTACATGGATGATATTCTGGTGTATTCAAGTTCCTACGAGGGACACGTGCAGCACATCAAGTGGACGCTGCACGCTTTGAGAGATGTTGGTTTCAAGGTGGCGCTCGAGAAATGTCAGTTCTTTCTCACCACCATTTCCTTCCTAGGACACGTGGTGACGGACCAGGGACTCAGACCAGAACCGCAAAAGCTGGCAGCCGTGAGAGACGCACCTGTGCCCACGACTATCACTCAAGTTCGCGTCTTTTTGGGTCTGGCCTAGTACTACCGAAGGTTTATCAAGGGCTTCGCGGCTATTGCGGGTCCCCTCACGAATCTGCTGAAAAAGGATCAGCCGTTGATCTAGACGCCGGAGTGTGACCAGGCGTTCTCGAAACTCAAGGCAGCCCTTATTTCGGCTCCGGTCCTTATAAGGCCGGATCTTGCGAAGCCTTTTGTCCTCATCACAGACTAGCAGCCGGAGGCAATCTCAGCGATCTTGGCCTAGGTGGGACCCGACGGACTCGAATGCGTGGTGGAGTACGCGTCTAAGTCGGTGCCTGCTTGCAAGCGTAATTACGCCGCCCCGACAGGGGAATGCTATGCAGCTCTGTGGAGGATCAGCCACTTTCGAGCCTATCTGTACGGGCGGAAATTCACACTGGTTACCGATCATGAGCCACTATTAGCCCTGAAGAAGTCTAAGGATTACTCGGGCATGATCGGGAGATGGGCGAGTGGAAATTCTGTCGAAGGAGTGAGTGACATGTCTCTTCAGCCCTGCTCACTCTCTTTCTCCTCCTCTATCATCATGGTTACTCCACCTGTCTCCGCAACCCCTTCTTCCCCTGCTGACTCCGGCCCTCTCGCCTCGTCGGCTTTCTTCGCCACCCTTCTCGATAAATTTTGCTATTTTTGTACGTGTATTACACGGGTATATGGGGTGAATTGCCATCCCTTTGAGACTGGATTCGTTGAGTGGGTAAACTGCGCCATGTGATTCAATCGTGCACACGGTGCATGTGTTCGATATCGAACAAGTAATCGGGAATGGAAATGCCCTCTGTGTAGGACGGACAAACTGCCTACAGAGGTTCGATTCGAGGCTGCCCGTGCGGACGGCCCTGAATACGACGAAAAATACCGACGGGCGGAGGTCTGGACGGATAAAATCCTATTGGCTAAGCTGGCTGGGTTACCCTTGGATCATCTCACTAGGCACAACAGACGTCGGGCTACCGAGAGATCTCGGGATTACCGATGGATCAACGTTCACCTAGAAAAACGTAAAACTGACGGATCGGGACTATGGTTGACGGTTCCCCATCCTTTTCAAAGATATGACTGGACTAGGTTCGCACACGAGGAACAAGCCGCTCATTTTGCGATACGTGTCACCGAGGCAACTATCGATCAGAACCGATGGTTCTGGTCGAATATCCACGATGATGTGAAGCACGTGGTCGCTAACTGTCTAGTCTGTGCTGTCGACCGAGCGCCCCTTCGAGGGCCGAATACGATAGTTCCGACGGAGGTAGAACGGCCCTTTCAGCGGGTCAGTATGGATAAGACTGACATAGACGTGCCACCTGTCCCCAACCGTTGCGAATACTCCATCCTCTTCGTATTAATCGATCATTTCTCCAAGTATATCGAAGTCTACCCATGTAGAACCCGAAAGGCCGCAGAAATAGCCACATACATCGATCGGTTTCTCTATACCCACCTAGATACGGAAGAAATTCTAACCGACAATGGGTCCGAGTTCAAAGGTGAGGTAGAGGAATTACTCGCACGAAGAGGCGTCACGCTTCGACATATGGCACCCCACGTTTCCCAGTCCAACGGGTTGGCCGAAAATGCCAATCGAATGATTAAAACTGCCCTTCGAAGAAATCTAGCGGCGAATGACACGCGTCCCTGGCCCTAGATCGGGTATCAGACTGTCGGAATTCACCGGGCCACCCCCCATGAATCCACGGGGTTTACCCCCTTCCAGCTTCGAACCAATAGCCTCCCATGTATCGATTACCGGGGCCACTCGGAAATTGTTGACGCAGGGGGTAGAGACACGCGTGCCGCCCTTAAAGCCAAGGCCAAAAGGTATGCCGATTTAATGGAGAGGGTCGTGCCCAAATTGGCCCGGAAGAGACAGAAAATGACCAAACTAGCCCACGGTAAACAAGTCCGTAGCTACGAAGCTCGGAATGGAAATGCGGGCCCACAGCACCAATATAAGTTAGGGGACCTGGTGCAAGTACGCAAATGTGCACGCGACCGTAAACTCGCTCCCAAGTTTTCTGGTTGTTTCCGCGTAGTCGAACTCGGTCCCAACGGTGCCAACACGGTGCACATCGCCCGAGGCAAGCGCCAGCCATAGCTCTGTCCCCATCGTCCGCCATACCTCTTACATCCGACTCCTCCCTCCCTCCGACATTCCTCCATCTCCCTCGTCCACTGACGAAGAGGACGAAGACGATCTAGTTCCTACTCCGCCCTCTCCCTCTTGCTCCCCTGCTTCATCGTCTTCCCCGTCCTCGCCATGAGTTTCATCACGGAGCGAGCTCTTGGCGATCATCTGCTGCAGCCGCGTGGCTACGTCTCCGAGATACGGCAAGTTCGTCATCCGCGGCTCAGTCCTGATCTGCGAAGGGTAGCCTAGTTTTTCTGCACCGAGGGAGTGTGTGTTGCTGCTGCGTTCCGATTCACCGGGAGTCAGCAGGCGGTGGTATTGGCTGAGGTGGTAGCTCTTCATCGACGAGCGGCTCCAGGGACGAGCCACGTCACCACGGTCACTGCTTTCAGTGGCGACATCAGCACGATCAGCCCCTTGCGACATACCGCGATCTTGACTTCCTTGCGGGAGTGGGCGCAGCAGGTGTCGACTGATTGGCATCACGGTCTCACGCGCTCGGGTTACAATTTATTCCCGACATCCGGGACGGACTTCGACGTTCACACTTCTCCGCGTCAGCCAGCAGTCGCGCTCCCCGCTCTCATCCCCTTCCAACGCCCCCAATGAACCGCGTCGCTCCCCTCGCTCCTCTCTCCACCTTTGGTCTCCCCTCCTTTTTCCCCACCTTCTGGCAGTCCGATCTCCATCCTCGCCTTTCTCCCTCGAGCCTCTCACCGTTCCGCCCCTCGATCTTGGACATTGGCGGCTGTGGCGTGAGACTTTTGTCGATCTATCTGTGTGCTTATCCCGAGTGCAGGTGATGTGGATGCGGACCAGTGAGCAACCTGCGTGCATCGAGTACCTGGAGCTGTTGATTCTGCAGGCTTGGAGGACGGACGTAGAAGGCGATCTTCTCGGCTTCCTCTTCGGATCGGTGCGGCCAGGCCATCGCCAGCCTATCGTTCAAGAGTTCATCGTCCCGCTCGCGCAATTGGCTGACGATCTCCCCCTCGACATCGTTTCGCAAATCGACGACAGTCCCGCCCCGCACGTCATCACGAGGGTGTTAACACCATACCTTCAGTGGACTGCTTGCTTGGAAGAACCCGGGAGTGACAGCACCTTGCCATCACGGCAGGAGTACTTGAAGCCGTACAGAATCATTGATCGCGCCTTCTATCCGAGGGAACCTGAGGAGGTGCTTCAAGAAGCCACAAAAGAAGAAGGTGACGCCGATGAAGAAACGTCGGAGGAAGGAAGCTATAGTGAATACAGCGAAGGAGAGCAGAGTGAGGAGGAGGAGCTAGAAGAAGAAGACGAAGAGGAGGGAACCGGATCGGAGTGGGAGGATTTGTCAGAGGAAGCGGCACGTACAGGTACGGAAGCGAAAGATCCCGAAGCGGCACGAAGAAGAGAAGAGATCGCCGCCGGGAAAATCCAGCTGGAGATCGTCAGCGGGGCGAGCCTGTGCATCAACGACGAGCCAACCAGGGATCCAGAGCCCCCCGAGCCCGAAGATGGCGGATCAGCAACCGCAGCTCCGAGCACATCACGACGGAGACGGAGCCGATCCCCCTCCCCCTCCACCCCAACCCGTCCCCCAGTTCGTCCACGCACCGATGCGGGGAATCGGCCTTCGTCCTTGGTCGTTATCCCGCCGTCCCCTTGATTACCTCACCCTTTGCCAGATCTCTACCACCGTCACCTTCCCTCGCAACCCCTTCCCTCCCAATACTTTCGAGCACTTCTACTCCACCCGTCTCGCCGTCACCGTCCATCCCAGCCCCTCCCTTCAAGCCGCAAACCCCACGTTCTATCTACACGTCCTCCTGTTCAGTGCCGCGTGGCAACAGAGTAACGTAGTAGAAGTCTACTGCGTAATCACCGGGACCATCCCCGCGTGTCGCCATCGCGAGCAGTTTCGTGCGGCACTCTTCCGCACCTTCTCCACCCTCTACCCTGACTACCTCGCCTCCCTCCCCCACAGCGGCGATCGGTTTCCCCGCTTTCACCGGATCATCGGCTACGAAGAGCCCCGATCACGGAGAAAGAGATGAACCGATACTTACCCCCACTCCCCCCCAACCCTCCTCGACGACACCCCTCCATGTATAATGTCTACTTCCCCATACCCACTCGACGTTGAGTGCCACGAGTCCCCCGAGCTGTATGAATCAGCAGTCTTTGCGAAGATCACGCCATTGACGATGACGTCAACCTATGCTCTGATTCGATTGACTTCGCTGGACTGGGGGTGCAGAGCACACGAAGATCTGGTGAACCATGATGGTGTCACCTGGACGATCTCCGAAGCCTGAAAGACAGGGGGTTGCACATGACAGGGCTGGAGAGAGCAGGATCCGAAACCGCACGAGCCGGCGCGATCCACGAAGATCTTGCCATGGATGTTGTCGCCAGCTCATCACGCTGATCCAAGCTCCTATTTCGCCTTGCTTCTTCGTTCCTTGTACTTCTTCCTGGTTCTTCGTCCCCTCCCTTTGTTCAAACTTTCATGCAATCAGGAAATCGCATGATTTTGGAACCCCCTGCGCGTCACATATGTGACGAACTACTTCCCAACCCCGTGCTATCTTTCGTACAACATTGGCCCAATACCCCCTTGTGTACCATACCGACCCCACAAAACCCTCGTCGCTTTTTTTGATTTCAGACGCCTTGTTGAGTCCCCATTTTTCGGAAGTTCTATTGATTTTCGGAATTCTGCCTTTTGCAATTCGAGAAATGCATGGGAAATTTTGCGCGCCTTAGCGAGCGCACTGGGAATCGGGCTCGACGGTTAGGAATTACGGGGTAAGCGGAGCCCGACGTATCTTTTTTTTGCATGAATGTTATCGGTCACATCGGAGAAAACTCTAGGAATTTTGTGAGAATACGGATAGGCATAGGACTTTCTTTTCCCGCGTCGACTTTCACGCGCGGATATGGTGATTTCACTTTTTGGAATTGGTGTAGGATCTAGGCAAGCTGTAACCGTTTCGGTGCCTTTTTCTTTTGCTGTCGGCACCGCACATACGAGCATCCTCCTCCTTATTTCCCGCGTCATCCCCCCCCCACGTACTCTCCCTTCTCCCTTCCCCCTCTTCTCCTTCTCCTATCGCAACTGTTTTTCCCTCTCTCTGCTTTTTGCGCGCCTGCTTCCCTTTCTTGATCGTCTGAATCTTGGACCCGTCTCGCGCTGCTTTTCGCACTTCGTCTCTTCCCGCTAATCGACCTTGGCTCACGAAGCCCGGTTGATCCTCCGATCACCCCGGCCCACCAATCAGACGCGTTGAGTAAGAGGAACCTCCTATTGCGCGACGAATCTGATTGGCCGACCATTGGGCTCTGAAGGATCAACATGGCTTCCRCAGSGCGCTCCCCGCTAAGTCTTMTCCTCCTGCTTYTTCTCTTACACCCCGACTCTCCCCCTGCYTTCTCCCTCCCTTATCCTCCTTCTCGCAACTATAAATTCCGCAAGCRCGGCYGCAAAGCTCTCTTACGTTTTCCAYTCGCAAGCCAGCTTMCGGGAAGCAGTGGCTAGGTGGTGTGTTTGATGCGAGTCGAAAAGTCCTGTCRKGCTGACTRTAGTCTGGCCRATTGCGMGCTTGATCGCCACGACGGACTGTGGGATCCAGGCGAGCCGAGTCGARCCTACGTCAGCGGGGTGACGATCGCAGTGGTGGAAATTAGCACGCGACRGCCGGGATCRTCGGTGCAGGAATGAGRATGTGTGATTGGAGTTGAGTGGATGATTGACCTGGGGCCATATTGGAATTCTACGGCGAATGTGCCTTCATTGCGGATCATTTTTCGGGTGTGAGTTCATGGCTTTGAAGCTGAATGCTCTCGTGTCGGATGCTAGTGTCTTTTGTCTCAGCTTTCCTTGACTATCCCTCCCACCCCTCTCCCTCCCTCTCTCTCTGACTTGAATGATGATGCATTGATGGCTTGTCCCTCTTCTGGACAGAGGCGCACTCGCGAGAGTCCTCGCATGGAAGAACTTCGTCCGGAACTCTTCCATTAGTTTCCTAGGTAATCCCCAGATGCCAATGGTTTGATCCCCCTTGTCTTGTGAACGGTGGATGTGTGTGTACAAATCCCTCCGTTGATTTCTAACCTGTGTATCCTTGTCATTTTCACACCTTCCACAGTGGATGTATGTATGGAGGTTGCTTGTTTTTTTTTTGTGTTGATTAGACTCAGCGCTCGATGGGATTTTGTTCGAGAATGCAAGAGTGTTTAGATCTGTGGTTCCAACTGCACTGCGCATGTCATTTGCCTTATGCTGCACGACACTAACCGATAGTCGGTGAGGCAGCCTCGAAGAAACTAGGCGTCTCGTGCTCTTGTTGGTCAAGTCTGCTGAAACTGAGTCGCGGGTTGATCCCTCGGAACTCCAACCCGACTCATGCATGATTGTACGGGTTTCTTAAGTTGCCTCTCTCGTGTCTAAAGGAAGAAAGGCACTAATTATTTCTTTTTGTGCTTTTTGATGACGTCTCGAGTATTCCCGTAAACTCCATCTGGTTAATTGACATATGGACTAACGTTCGTCCTGCGGTCGGGCGCCTGCCTTCTGTATCTCCCTTGTCGACGCGCCCCTTCCCCTACAACGAGGAAAGGACATGTGTACGCAAATGGGACGTACGGGAAGCTGTAGCATGCATCGGCGGACAATATTACTTCCCTCCTGAAAATCGTTGTTCCGGGTTCGTGGATGCGGGTTTTGTCATCATCGATACACACTTTCCACCTTACTCGGTGTTGTTGTCATTTAACGAGCTGATCGTCATTCCGTGGACGGCAGTGGCGCCTCATTGGCCTCGAACCCTGTGCACTGAGTGCCAGCGTTTCGACCGCTATGAATCAAAGGGTGTCCACTACCGGATACGGGGTGAGGACGAGCACAAGGAAAGAGCCACGCGTCTGAGACCATCCACGTCAGACTCAGAACTGACCAACGAGCGACGTCGGGACTTTATACGGAAACGGGATACGCGGAGTGTGCCGAAGCCCTTCCGCTCTAAACGAAGATCCGTAGCGCGGTGGGAATCTCGACAATACTTTTTGGATTGAATTTGAATTTCTCTTTTTTCGTGCCGTACCCGCGCACGCATTCCGCGACGCGCGAAAGCAACTGACTAACTTCATAGGGCCAACACGTGGGATTTCAGTTCTGTCTGTGTCCCCACACTCAATTTTCCAAAAATCCTTGGCACACCCTATCTTGTTGTTTTTCCTGGGCCTTCATTCTGCACCTTTAGCACTCCGAACGAAAGACAGCACAGGGTGTGAGGTTAGCGCGTCACAAGCTTCCTCCTTCCTGCTCTTCTTCTGGTGACTAGCACTGGGCTTAGGTTGCATAGGTCTTTTATCACTAAGTCTTCTCCTCCCTCTTTCCAGCCCCACTTGATCGGATCAATTCTCAACTCTTGTACTGGGGTTCCTCCTGCTACCAACTTAAAGGACTCTTCCCTCTGCCTGCTGCATGTTGGGCATGCCCTCACCCTTACTTCCTGTAAACCCCTTAAACATCGTCGTACTATCGATTCGGATCGGGTCATCATGTCGTCTTCTGAGTCTGATTTAGTAAAGTCATCCATGTGGCACTTACCCAGCTCCTCTTCGTCCCAGCTTCTCAACTTATAGCACTTCCCCTCCTCTTCCCCTATAGTGCCTCGAAACCAGGTCCCCGGAGGATTCACACCTTCCGGGCCCAACAACAGCTTCCATTGCTCAGGGATAGCTTGAAGTAGTAATTCGAGTCTTTCCTCCTGAGCTGGGAGAAGTCTCAACTTCTCCTTCAGGTGTCCCAGCGTATGCCACAGGTTTACAGACTCATTCCACAGGTCACCCATAGTAGACACCCCCCTCCGTATCCACTTCTGGCCGAAGCTCCTAGGGCTTGATGCTGCAGAAAAAGGGGTACCTTCAATACGGCTGATGAACGGATTTTCAAACAGTGCTTGAGCCTTAACCTCCTCCTTGGTTGTTGGTTGCACACGAACAGTGGGTCGCACTTGTTTCCAAGCTTGGATGACCTCTTTCCAAAAGCCTGACTTAATCCTTTTGTTAAGGAAAGGTTCCATCATCATCGTTATCCACAACAGAAAAATTCCCATGAGAAATGAAAGTTGAAAAACCATTCCATTAAAAAAAAATCCTTCATATTTATAAACTATCATTCCAATGTTTGTCCAATTATAAAATTTTCAATTTAATTTGATAAGTTCCCGTCTAAATATGAGTTTTCCCTTCCAACTACATCTATTTGTTCAAGATGGAATGAAAGTCTGGACGAGTTTATGAAATCCTTACTTAGAATGGCAGTCCAATTAAAATATTTCATGAACTCATCCAGACTTTCATTCCATCTCTAGCATGGAGTTCAAATAAGAAGGGATACCCCATTCTTGGAAGGAAAGTTTTCAAGTAAGACGGAAAATTTTAAAATTGGAATGATATTTTTTAAGATGGAATGAAAATTTGAAATTTAGAATATAATTTTACTCTAGAGTGATTATTTAATTCTGTGAAATTTTTCTATTGCATACATCCGAAGGCCGGCACAGTCCCCATTCCTCCATTAATATACGCTCCGCCAGTCTGCACCAGTTCGGTGGGTCCGAAACCTCTGCAACCTTCAGTATCCAACTTGCCAGAAGGACCAGATTATGTGCACCCGGGTCCGTAATTGCTAGGCCCCCGTCTTCTCTTGCAGAGCAGAGGGTATCCCAAGCTACTTTAGCAATATAGCCTTGGGTGTCTTCTGAGTTTGGTTTCCAAATGAACCGCCTTGCCGCAGCCCGTATAGCCCTGATCGTGGAGTCTGAAATCTTGAGCATGCGCAGCACGTACCATAACAACGAAAAGGTTGCGACTGTAATCACAAGTGCTCTTCCTATAACTGAAAGATGAGGAGTCTTGCCCCAGCTCCTTATTCAGTTTGTAACCCTCTCCTGCAGGATCAGTTCTTGGGAAGAAGCGGAGTCGCTCAGCGTCACCTGGACGCCAAGATACCTCTGAGTTTTTCCTGCGTGCACCCTCTGCATACCCCATTGGGCCTGAAAGTGGAACTCCTCAGGCAAAAAAAAGATGGATTTCCTCCAATTGATCGCCGCCTCCGACAGTTCCACATACTGTTGAAGGCATTGTCTCAGGGCTTCCTGTGACTCCAATGAGTTGACCGATAAGGCCAGCAGGTCATCGGCCAGGGCCTTAACGCGGCAATCCCCTCCCCCAACTAGTTCCATGACATGTATCCTTTCATCTGCTCTGATTACCGCCAGCAGCACTTCCAGCTGAAGGACAAACAGAAGAGGTGCCAACGGACAGCCTTGCCTAAGGGAACGCGACAGCCCAAACTGTTCTGACATCACGCCGTTAACTTGTACCACCGCTGTTGAAAAGGCATACAGTGATTTCACCCACCGACAGAACGGCTCACCAAAACCCAGAACTTTGAGGGTCGTCATGACGAAGGTCCAATTGACCCTATCATATGCTTTCTCGAGGTCGATTAGTAGTGCCGCCATATCTAAATTCTCCTTGTCAATGATCTCCAACGCCTCCACCGCTGTTAAGATGTTTTTGAAAATGGAGCGCCCCTGCACGAATGCACCCTGATCCTTGCCTACCAATCCTGGCAAAAACTTTCCCAATCTTTTGGCTAGAGTCTTCGCAAGGATTTTGTAGATGACGTTCAACAGCGAGATCGGCCTCCAATTCTGTATATCGCTCCGGTCGCCCTTCTTATACAGCAGCGAGATAACTCTGTTTGTCATAGCACTTCCCAGAGATCCCCCGGTCAAGATCCCGTTGAATAGACTCACCACGTATGCTTCCAGTGTCGACCAACAGGCTTGGAAAAACTCTACTGGGAGACCATCGTCCCCCGGTGCCTTGCCTTTAGCCATTACCTTGAGCGTCTGTCTGAGTTCTTCTTTCGTAATAGGTCTGTCCAGTTCCAGTTTGCCGCTAACTGGGAGCCTGGCCCGCAGCGAGTCCCAAAAGTTGGAGCTTTCTGTCATATCAGTCTCCCAGTTCCAGTAGGTCTTTCTGGTCGTCACGATATCCTTAAAATAGGCGGCCGCATACCCACACATGTCCTCATTGGTAGTTGCCCGCGGTTTGTCCATCAGGTGAGGGTGTTGCAGTTCCCTCATTTGAGCCATCCTCTATCGTGGAAGCAGCTTTCTGAAGGTTGCTTGAGTCATTTTGTCGCTGCTCACAATCCCCTTCTCTCTCAAGATTTCTTGCCATCTTGTTTGTTTCCCCACCTGGAGTTGTTCCCATTCACTCAACCTCTGAGACCTTTCCTCCGCCCACACCCAGTCTGAAATGGGGTGCTCCCCCATTCTTCTTTCCGCTTCATCCACCTTTTTGCGACAGTCCGCCTCCTCTTTGTTTCTGCTGAATGCAGCTATCCTCGAATAGACTTTGAACTTCGCCGAGATGATTCTCAGACCCGCATCCCACCATTCATTGTATTACTCGAAGTCCCCTTCCGTTGTCTTCCAATCTTGCCAAAAATTTTGTACCCACTCTCGCCAGCCCTCATCCTCTAAATTCTGGACGTTCAGATTGAAAAACCCTGGTCCTCTTGTGTTCTGACCAGACAGCTGTACCTCCAGGATTACAGGTTTGTGATCGGACATGGACGCATTCTACTCTCCAACGTCCTAGGCTCTGTCAGAGAAGATACCTATCGTTAAGAAAAAGTCCAGCCTGCGCATAGCTCCGGCCGCATTGGAGGTGCTTGCGAACCAGGTGAATCCAGAGCTGGTAGGATGCACTATTCTAAAAGTGTCATGAAGACCCCAGGCTTCCCTCCATTTCAGAAGGACGTCCCTGTCCCTTCGCATGCCTTCCACCAGATCCGAATCCAGTCCTAAGCAGAGCACCTGATTCCAATCTCCTCCTACAATCATATGCTCTGCCTTCAGCAAGCAGTACGGTAGGGCTTTGAAAAAATCAGTTTTATCCCTGGCTTCGTTCGGAGCGTAGACCGTGGCCACCACCACCTCTAACCCTTCGCACCGCAGCTTAAGCCACACCCACATCCCCCACATATCAGCGTCATAGTCAACGAGCTTTGCGTCTAATCTGATGTGCACTAGGATAGTTGTACCCCTTTCGATCCACTCGCCGGCGACCATAATTGGGGGCTGTCCCACCAACCCCTTAGCTGTGCCAACTTCCCTTCCGAGAGCTTCGTTTCTTGCAAGACCATGATGTCCACCTATTTCTCGTGCATCCATGACTTGAGCCTCCTCCCTTTCTGCTTTCCCCCTGTGTCCCCTAACCCCTTAACGTTCCACGCCGCCACTTTAATCCTGACCATTATGACTTCCTGGAGCGTTGGCGTCATGGATACGCTCAGTGATAACCCTTTCTCTTTGCACTTCCCCCTGTAATGGAGATTCACTCTGCCACTTTTCCTGCAGTACTTCCTGAATGTACCCTAATTCCAGATTCTTATCCAATGGCATCTTTTCATTGAGAGCTTTCAGAAAATCTGTTGCTACCCCTGGTTCCACCAGCACACTGGACAGTTCAACAGAGTTTTCTTCCAGCAGTACTCGTAATGAAATGCACGTGAGGCCCACCGACGGGAGGCCTGCCCAATGCGGTACTGGGATCCTTGCATCAATTAACACAATAAAAAATTTGATTCGCTTGCCCGCTGGTGTGTCAATCGTGATTTTCGAAACCATGTCCTCCGGAAAAAGACGAAAACAGAATCTGTCTGCATATAACTGTTTCACTCGTGCTTCCATTAACTCGGGTCCCGGAATTCCGCAGATTGGGTCTGCTGGCAGAATGGTTTGACCATTCCTATGTATAAGGCCAAGAACAAAAGCTTTCTGCCCCAACATGGTGCATACCAACGGAAGAATAAACTTTTCGTCATACTCTTGATCATCTGCCCCCCTGGTCGAGACTCCTTCTGGGATCTGGTACTCTCGTTCCACTACTGCGCCTCCACCATGCCCTGAAGCTGCACTCGACCGTTGAGAAGAGCTCGGCCGTCCACTTCCATAGCCCTGATTGCCTTGCTGGTCAACCTCCACTTCTTTGACTGCCCCCATCTCCGTCTGTTGGTATTGTCCCGGTAGACCACCAGCCTGTCTCATCGCTACCCCGGCGGTCTCTCCTCCCGGCAACTGCGCCTGATATGGGAGTTGAGAGGACATCATCTGCATCCCAAGAAAGCCAGGTCCCGACCAATAGCCGTATGGGTTATAACCCATTTGAGGTTGCTGCAACATGGGGTTCTGTTGGAGATTACGTAAGTAGGGGTCGCCTTGACCTGGGTACTGCATCCACGCCATCGTTGCTCCCGAAACACCCCCTACCTCCGTCCCCCCAGGCCTGCCTAATCCCGTGCCGGGTACTGCTCCCCCACCCATTCCTTCTCCGTTGGTAGGGATTGCTGCACAAGGGACTGACAGCCCTCTGCTGTCTGTACCGGCGTTTCTCCCCTGAGATGTCGAGCCTACCGGGTCAGGGTGATTATCCGTTCTTCTCAAACCAACACCATTCAGACCACCTTCCTCTTGTCTGGTTGCGACATCCCTCGCTGCATCCCTTACTGCTCTTTGAAATACAATTTCCCCTTGATTCCATCTTTGGTTACGGTTCCTCTCACTTCCTCCCGTTCTTTTGTTCGCCTCTTCCTCCTCCTCTTCATCTGCCCTTGGACAACCATCCGTATCCGTGTGGTACCACCATCGGCATCTCTTACACCAGGGAGTGTTTTTGTAAACAAACTCAACGTTGTACAATTCTCCATCCTCCAATTTCATCGCTAACGTGGGTTCGAACCTCTCCTCCGCTTCTCTCGCCAGCTCAAATTTTAAATTCATTAATTTTGGTCTGGCCGCATCTGGCTCAGGCGGGTGTTGTAGGATGATCGCTCTCATCGCCTGGTGGACCAAATCCGGGACATGGAACATAGCACGCAACGGGACCCGAAGTGTCGTCACCCAAAACTTTGTTTCCTCCTCCTGTCTTCTTCGCTCATCCAATTCAGCCCTCGTTATTCAGGGTTTGAAGAGCATTTTATACTTAACTCCCCTGATCACCACCACGTCCTCTCCTTTGGCCACTAACCACTCCGCGACTTCCCTCGCCTTTGCCACATAAGACATGACGTTGGCTCCCTCCCCATGGACTCTCCCTCTCTTGAATCCTCTTACGAATGTTCGGCGACGCATCCAACCGTTCTCGTACGCTCGTATGAGGTTTTCTCGTGTCTTCATCGGCAAGTCCCTTGCAGCTCCTTGGAAGATGACCGTCACTGTGCGCTCTTTCAACCAGGCGGTGGTGAGGCGATCAATTTGTGGATTAATCTTGAAAACCCAGATCCCATTCTCTATTACAAATTCCCCGTGTCTCAGTCTTTCCGGAAAAACCCCATCCTCATAACACTTCGCAATAAGGATCCTAATTCTATCTTCATCTGACATTTGAACTTCCGCTCGAGGTTGGTAAATTAAATATGTAAGTGGCTGAATCCTGCATAACTTTGGCTCTTGGATAAGATTGGTAGGGAGGCAGTTCCCGTAGTCGGTCGTTGTTTATCAGGTGTTCGGGGGTGGTAAGCTGCATTATGCTTCTCCTTCTTTAGACCCGACGAGTCAACGACATTGCTAGTTGGATGGTTGGAAGAAAGATTGGAATCAACAAGGTCTTATTGAATTTTCTTGTGCTTAAACGTTTATTTTTTGGAAGGTTGTTTAGAGGAATGGTTATTTCAGGGACACCGGACCCAGTTTCCAATATTAGCCGAATCTGGGTAATAGCCCCAGAAGTTCCTCCGGGTCGAAAACCGTCGAATTATGAGGTCCCCGACCTTTTCTTTCTTTGGCAATATATTGAGCACCTTCCAAAAAAAAAAAAAAAAAAAATTCTAGCCCCATTGTCACCTGCTGCTAGTCGAAATTAAAGTTATTATCATGGGCAGGCTAACGACTTCTATACTTGTTTAATCCTTCTCATAGTACCCCACTCTTCCGATTTCTGTATGTGTTGTACAGGTTGGTCCATTCACGTCCTATTGTCACCAGTTATCCGTTGTTATCGCCATCCACCTTCACACTTATTTTGTGGTCCCCCACACGGCCCCTGTACCAGGGGAGAGCTCGTATTCGTTCGAATGAGAATGTGAAGATGTTGTGAGGATGCTGACGTCGTTGTCCTCCCGTTGGATAATCGCATCTTTGGTAGGCGCATTACTGGTCCCGGCTAGTCAGGTACAGGGTGGGTGGATGGGGTTGGTGGGGGAGAAAGTGGGAGGGATGGTGTGGGGGACGGCACACTCACTGCACAGCCACACAGGCCTGCAAGGCCCGGCCAGACGTAAAAATATATATATATAAAGAAAAGCAAGCATTTTTTTGGTCATTTTTTATCATGACATATATGGTCCCCGAGTCGACCTGTATTTGTTTTTTAAATGAATTTCTGTTTTTTGCAGGGAAACGAGGTGTTTAAAAAAAAATGCACATGCAAAATTAAAAAACAAATAAACAAATGATTGATTGATTGATTGATTGATTTGATTGATTGATTGATTGATTGATTGATGGATGGATGGATGGATTGAGTGTCAGTGTGTGTGTGTGTGTGTGTGTGTGTGTGTGTGTGTGTGTGTGTGTGCGATCAGACTCGCTCTCTTCCACACTTTACATGCATGCAAATGGTGCGCAGCAAACTGGCGACATGCGCCCACTCAGAACTCAGAGATATGGTCACCAAGATCGCAACTTAGTTGCGAACGCACGCGCGTACGTGCGAGAGAGAGAGAGAGAGAGAGAGAGAGAAAGAGAGAGAGAGAGGAGTGTGAATGTGTGTGTGTGTGTGTGTGTGTGTGTGTGTGTGTGTGTGTGTGTGTGTGTGTGTGTGTGTGTGTGTGTGTGTGTGTGTGTGACAGACAGACAGACACACAGACAGAGAGACAGATAGAGAGAGAGAGAGAGAGAGAGAGAGAGAGAGAGAGAGAGAGAGAGAGAGAGAGAGAGAGAGAGAGAGAGAGATGTTGAAAAGGTGGTTATGCAGTTTCGTATGTTTGGCCATGTTGTTGTAGTGGAGCCTAACCACCTTTCCGTCGCTCAGTTTCTCTTGCTGAGAGAGAGAGAGAGAGAGAGAGAGAGAGAGAGAGAGAGAGAGAGAGATGTTGGAAAGGTAGTTATGCAGTTTCGTATGTTCGTCCATGTTGTTGCAGTGGAGCCTAACCACCTTTCCGTCGCTCAGTTCCTCTTG
>BFEA01000903.1:86300-101950 GCA_003427395.1 Chara braunii | reverse complement strand
GTGTGTGTGTATGTATGTGTGTGTGTGTGTGTGTGTGTGTGTGCCGGGGGGAGGGGAGGGAGGACCCCTCCCCCACCAATCAATCAATCAATCAATCAATCAACCAATCAACCAATCAATCAATCAATCAATCAATCAATCGATTTATTTTTTTTTCTTTTTTTATTTTTTTTTTTCACACACAAAAAATCGCCCCCCCAAATTTATTTTTATTTTTTTTTTTTTTTTGCAGAGGCCTATAGAGGCCGACGTGCGCAGGCGGAGCGCGCGCGCCGATTTTGCGCATGCACCCTCGCCTGGGCATAGCGCGGCCGCGCGGCCTCGGTCGCGGGCCTGCGGCCTAGGAGGTCGGTCGCGGGCTGGGATCCTGCGGCCGAGGCCGAGGGTGCCACGCAGGCTGCAGTAGTAGTAGTAGCGTTGGCATAGTCTTCAGCGCTGACGCTTTTAGGAGCTAGAGTAGCGTTGGAGAGAGGAGATGGTTGGCGGAGGTCAGGGAGACTTACCTGTGGCACCATAGCTCCTTCTTCGTCTTCGATATACCTGCAACAAGGCGCCACCTTCACAGGTTAGTATCGGACAGAGAGAGAAAGAGAGAGTTCGTCTTCTTCCTCTTCTAAGTCCACCATCTCTCCCTCACCCTCTCGCTACCTAACTTCTCAGTACCTGCAAACTACGAGAGAGAGAGAGATTGGTGACCTTGGGACTTGACGACATTTGGATTCAGACTCGACATTGGGATTGAGACATTGGACAAGGGATTATTTGGGACCTGTACCGAAGACTTGGTGTTGGCGGCATTCCCATCTTCCCCTCTGCTTCGTCTAAATCCGCTCCTCTTCGTTTATGTATGGTTGGGGACTGCCGCATTCTTCCTGTGTGAGCGTCAGGCCCCTTCACACCATGGAATTATGATGATGTATGTTTGGTCTGCATTGCAACATTGATTGTTCGGATCATTGGTATATTAGCCTTCCGCTGCGCTATCTTGTACTGTGTGAGAGAGGTCGGTTCTTATTCTGGTCTGCACCTTTACGGTATGTGACAGTTTGGTATCGGAGCAGACCTCTCAATCAGAGGATCCGCCCGATCAAGTAGCCAGCTTGCTTGATCTACTGATTGTTGATTGATTGATTGATTGATTGATTGATTGATTGATTGATTGACAGATTATTAGTAAATCAAGTAGGACTTCGTTAAATTTTTGCAATTTTTTTTCTCTTTTTGCAACTTCGGAAAAAGTTCGGATATTAGCATTTCGTTTTCAGTTTTACTATGGGCATTTAGGTAAACTAGCTTAAGGGAGGTTGTCATATTCTTGGACTAGATCTATTCTTCTTGGAAAGTGGAACCTCCAGTCTATTTCGCGCGCAAAAAAAAAAAAAAAAAAAAAAAAAGAATTCAAGATCACCTTTTTTTTTTTAAGTCGAAACTTTGCTAAACCTTGCCTACATCTCACTCATTGTACTCCTCTGAAATGCCTCACTCGTAGAGGATCGACAGATATACGGAAAAAAAAAAAAAAAAAGGTGATCCTCTTCTTTTATTTTTTGTTTTTTTTTATTCTGTTGATTAGGACCGGGAGGAAAGTACAGTTTGGTTAGCTACCTTCCTGCGTTTTCCCTCCCACCCAACCCTTTGCCTACATTCCCGGTTTGGTAAGTGTCACGTCAGCAGTGCCACGTCAGCAAAAGTGTCATGTTAGCAGTGGCACGTCAGCATTGCCACATCAGCAGCAATGCCACGTCAGCAGCAGTGCCACGTCAGCAGTCGTGCAACGTCAGCAGCAATGCCACGTCAGCAGTAGTGCCACGTCAGCAGCAGTGCCACGTCAGCAGCAGTGCCACGTCAACAGTGCCCCGCTACTATAACAGGTTCATCATTGGGCATGCCAAACCAACTTGACAACGAGTCCATTGTCGAGTACCTACAGTGGTTTCTAGCTCAGCTCCCACTTATCGAGGTTGAGGAACAGCGCCAGGCTGACGTGGAGGCAGCAGTTGAAAAGCAGCAGCTTCAGGCCGCAGATGATACAGATGCCCAGGCCCACCACAAAAAGGCCCAAGATCTGCTGCAGCGGCACAAAGCCACCAGCGTCGACAAGCTCAAGTTTTGGCATTGTGAACCATCCGAGGGCAACAACGACGCAACACCAGAGGAGGAGCACAAGGAGTTTCTATCCAAACTCGTGAACCGGTTGGTTTACACTTGTAACCACCTGCAGTCCGAGCTGGCGAATCTCCGACAGACAATGCGGAACCACAAGGATCTGAATGAGGATGCTACACGGGCACTCAATTCCCGTGTGCAGGACTTGGAGCAAGCAGCACCAGGACCAGATGTTGGCGAACCCAGCAGTGCAGCCTGTGGCGCAGAATGGCTGATAGGTCCTACAAAGGATCTGGCGAAGCGTAATTTTCAAAGTTTATCAGGATCCGAACCTGTCAGAGCTAGAATTCCCACCATTGTAGTGATAAGTGTGTCAGTAGGGCAAATCAATCATAATAAGAAATATTACAAGTGTTCATTCATGGCCTATCGCGAGGCACACATTCCTGCCACCACACTCTTGGGTTTCTCCCTACAAAACCGCAAATGACTTCTTATGAAAGACCCCTCCGTGTACAAAAAAGAGGGGTAAACCGCTTGGAGACATTACTGATAGTGGGATCCTTGAGTTGCGCTATACTTCAAAACCATCAATGTACAACTCCTAAATGTAGCAAAGATTTTCTGTTGACACTTCGCTCCGGACTTTTGCAGGGTGTGAACACTTCTCCGAAGTACACCTTAAAGCCACGTTTTCTTTGGACCTCTCTCAGGCGAGAGCAGATCGTATAGCATGGCTAATAGGATCCCTAGTAAGAAGGAACAGTACAAAAGAGTGGAAGACATGTTGTCCGAAAAAAAAATTGCTTATGGTACGAAGCATGGCATGTTTCGAGCTCGTTGTTGTTACAACTTATCGTCGAAGGAATTTTGAAACGTTAGACAAGGATTGTACAATAGAAGTCCAGAAGAGTGAGCAAAGTGGTGGATGAAAAGCCTTAAGGATTTCATGGTCAGTGAAGGTGGGCACAAAATTGTTCGCCCTGTAGAGTTGGAACGTTCAATGTGCGTCAAGGTGTAGTGCAATGTTTTCGGCGTCTCTCGTAATATATTATATAGCTACAAGAAGCGTTTTGACACTGATTTTTTCGATTGCAAACATGGGCCGACGGGTAGACAACAACCTAAAGAATATATTGTCGCCAAGTTTGTAAACATGAAAATATTTTATGGGTGTCATGCGGGTAGCATGCCTAACGAGGTGGCTCATCGAGGTTCGGTTTACAGACCGAAACTTCATTTGTTTGCTGCTTTCACAAAGAGATGGATTTATGAGTCAATCAAATCAGACTTTGTGGTTATTGACCTCGAAGTCATGTCTGAGTCAAACTTTTATAAAATGTGGCAAAACCATTTTTTCACGTAATTCGGACAGACTCAAACACATTCACGAAATCACCGTCTATCATGAACTTCATGAACATATACAATATGTTGTTCTTCCTCATGATCAACAACGAGTTAAAAACGACATGAAAGATCACCAACATCGGCAAGTATAGCACACACTGAACTATAGCCGATCAAAGGTTGATTCGATGGTCCGGCCGAAATAGTGTTTGTGTCTCATCACTGATTGGATGGATGAGAGGAACACGATTATCCTCCATATTGGTCACTGCCAGACGAATTACTTGAAAGTTCTTTGCCATTACATAATGATGAAGATGAATCTTACAGGTGTCATTGCACACGGTAGAGAACACATGATTTCCGTATTACAAGCACAATTTTAACATTATCACTACTTGTCTTATGAGAACCCTCGTTGAAATTCAGGCTAGCGAGACCATGTTTGTCCATTTAAGCAGACAATTGCTCGCGAGAAAATAAGAACAAGTAGATATGTGCAATAGTTACACTATTGGTCAGGTTTAACATTTTCAAAGAGGTGGAAATGAATTTCATGATCGTGAGGCATACCCATCCAGACGTTGACTTTACTTTCAACGTTTATCTAAGAAATTAAAAGATATGAACACTTATATCATAGGCGAGTTGTACAAGTTCAAAGAGCAATCCCACAAAACACCTCTGAAGTGTATTTTCCCCGATACATTGACAAATTGAATAAGTATCGTAGACCCTGTCATTGTGCTTGACATTACCGGTATTACGAAGTCGCACTTTTTCAATTTTTGTTGGTTGGAGATAATCCGTGTCGTACAAGGAGTTTTGCGATGATGACAACTGGTTGTCTGAGGAAGGTTTGATTCATTGGTTCAAACAGAACCCTGATGGAAGCTACGCAAGTTCTACATGACCATTTGACTTGCCTCTCGTGCAACCCATTCCTAAAAATTGATTATGGTGTTATTCGCTTCCACGAATTACTGGAGAGCAATTGTTCAACGTGGTGCACTTACTGCGAACATGAGGTGAGTCAGAGAGAAAGAGCATTGTGTTACTGAAACGAGGTTTTCAAACATGGCAACGACATCATTCCAAACGGGTTGTCAACACAACCTATGGAAAAATTTTGGCCAATGGCAAGAGTCTTAGAAAGTGATTCACACCCTTCTCATAACAGCGTCAACATCGACGACATAAAACTTTTGTTTGCCTGACACACAAAAGATCGTCCGAAGATAAATTTCAACTCTCTAATGCATGTTGACGAGGACACATTTCTAATCCTTTGCTCCTATGACCAAGAACTTTCCCAAGTCGTGTTCATTTGGGTAGACAAACCACTTCGTTCAATAGTTTGTGACAAAGAATTACCACATTACAATGAAGTGTTGGTGGATACTGGATACCATCCAGAAGATCAAAGTCCCTCGAATGATTTTATGATAACGCATGAGCGAGAAGATGGAGGAAGGTTTATCAAACACAATGACACCATGTTGACTCAATTATTTTGGGATGGGAGGGACCAGCCAGAGGTACGAAGCCATTTACGACTAGATTTGTCATTCCTCCCAATCATCGAGCGAATGATGAAGCTTTACTTCAAGATCCGTGTCCATTTGTGCAAGGGAGTGTTGATGGAGGATACAAAAACGACGAATGCACGTCATAGATTTTTTTCAATCCTCTCAACGAGCGAGCGAATATGATCTCAGGCAGGGGATCGTTCAGACAAGGATTGTGGAAGTGTGATCAGATTCAGAATTGCCTATTATACGAAAACAGAGTTTGGAAGGGACTGCATTCTTGTCAACTTCGTGAATTGCAACGAATTTTGCGTTTGGTTGAGAATAACGTAGTCGGATTTGTCCGCATCTTATGAGAGTTTTTATATGATGGTTGGATGATGGTTAAGCAATTTTAAAATTTTAGTGCATTATAGAAAAGGTTGTTCTGGTTTTGTGACCATTCGTTTTCATTGATGTTTCGCATGCCATTCATGTGTAGTACGATAGAAGCAATGACTCATTGGCTCAAAAACGACCCATGGATAAGTGTTGTCCCCTTGTTGGACAAACCTCTCAACGCCTAGAATGAAAATGAATAAGATTGAGCAATCAAGGCAAATAAATGTTCATGGCATGCGTACTACAAGTTCGCTTTCATGATACAATAAGGGAGTCTTATCAAAGTACATTATAATTTCTTAGGCGTCATGCAACTTTCGTCCCTGCGCCACATGCAGGAAGGCAGGTCATGGGCGGTTTAACCTTCGTTGTAAGAACATCACTATGTCACCACCCGTTTTGTCCCCAAGCATAAAACAAGAGTTGTTGGACTTCGCCTCTTGCAATTTGTTTTTATGACGATATACGTTGCGTGGTAAAGAAAGACGATCGCAGGATGTGTCATACCGTTGCGTATGTTTGTCGTTGGCAACGTTCGACTTTCGCAAGTTGTTGTGCGTGGCCTGTTTGAACCTAAAGCGAACTTTGGTAGATGTTGTAGTGCTCATTTTTAGCAACAAACTTAGTATCAATAGTCGCAATATGAATCTTCCTCACCAGTTTCAAGAGAACGGACGGTCCGATTTAGTGTTGTCAGTTAAATTCACGAGGTTGACAAGTGGCGTGAGGTAGAGCAAGTGGCGTGCTGTGTGTGGAACACCATTGGTAACTCCTTGGCATGCCTGAAATACATTTTTCTATTCTCGAACATGGCGACGGAGGAAGAGCCACAAACGTTTGCTTTCAGGTCATCAATGAATGCCTTGTAAGAGTTTGGTTGCTGTGGGACGTGGGAATGCCCTTAGAACATGATGCTTTGGTAGATGGAAGCAATTTTGAAAATTTACATTACTATTGTTCGTAGCATCACAAAGTTTTTGTCTTAAGTTATAATTTTTTTCATATATGCATACAATTTTCAGCTTTCAAATCAAGTTTACGATACACTGTCAGATGATTTCATTGTATGGATGTTTGTGATAAGTTGTTTCGTAGGCGGTAACGATTGTCAACATCACGTTCTGCGAATTCCCAACATCTTTGTGTGATTGCCTAGACTCTTTACTTGGATATCTCTCATAAGTACCAAAATTAATGCAATTTACGACTTGTCAGTTATTAAATATTTGAAGTTCGGTTCTTTTATTTTCAACCTCTTTGTGTGATTGCCTCAACTTCTTACTCAAGTTTCGACTTATGACCTGTCAATTAAGTTCTTAGGGGTCAGTTCTTGTATGCCAAGTTTCCATTTGTTCCGTAGTAGTGTTACAAAATCAATCTAAGTGCGATGAAATTCAGAGTTCAACCTCTTTGACAATTAGTGATTGTCTTGCCTCTTCACTCGAATTTCAATTTATGACCTGTCAATTACGTCCTTTGGGTTCACTACTCGCATCCTAAGTTTAATTCTTGTTTTAAATTTGGTGATTTCAACCTGAAATTAATAACATTTAAGTTATAATTTGAAATATAATGTCATACTTCAACGAATAACATGTTTCACACCCTTCGGGTCATTCATGTCACATGAAGCTGCTAATGTGACATTGTTCACACGCCTGGTCCCGTGTACCAGCCATTGGTCTGCTGCTAGACATATGAGGAAGTCGACCTCACACTTGACGCATAGTATAAAGGTCATCGTTGAGCTGAAGTTTTTCCCCATATAAATCCCCACATGGTTTTTAAGGATGAAAGGCTTACAGATGATAGACATGTTATCCAACTTGAAACTGGTCATGTGTCTAATCTTGAATAATTTCAATAAAACATAATCAGGTTCTAAACTATTGTGGTTGGGGACCACAACTCAACTTCTCCTGCTAAGAGTCAGTTTATTAATACCTCTCTTCTACTACTTCTGCAACAATCAATCCACGACTAAGGGAATAGCCCGATGAGGCAACAATATAAACATTTCCTAATTGTCATAGCTCGCCATCAAGGTTATGAAATTTTCTCCAAAAAAACTTACTCTCTGTCATGCCTTCTCCAGGTTCGGTTTTAGTAAAGTCGTGGCTTTCAAATTGAAGTGTCTAGCACCAGATAATTTCTCCATAAAATGGTTCGATGCATGTGCTATCCGCCTCCCTACAGTTTTTGTACCTTCTATATATGTCAGTATAATAGGCCTTCATCTTGTTAGGTCTTTGTATTTAGGTTGAGTATACGCCAGTTCAAGCTTAGTTGATGGATTCTAATCCATAATCTTGCCTAAGTTCCGTCATTTAAATTTTGTGTATACCGCAGTCAATATGTTCATATCATACTTATCCACGACTTACTCATAGGTCATGTTGAGGTTGAACATCGTTTGCAATCCACAGTGATAAATAAAGAGGCACATGACTACCGGATGAAATTGGTTACTGTCCACAGGGACAATCACCAAGTAGTGTAGTTTTTCCACCAGACTCCTAGCCTGCAGCACGACACATCCTGGTCGTGCCACAACCCCGTTGGAGATACAACCTTCAAACCAAATTTATTCGCCTACTAAGATGTGTTCATCTCTGATTACAGCCTTAAGGGACTGCTCGACAGCTTGTTAAAGTTAAACTTCCATGAGCTCACAGTCAACGATGCGCTGTAAAATGTTATCCCCATTATACAGAAAGGGTGAAATGTCCTTCCTTCCTCGAGAACAGATCCAAGCTGCATGTGCATGGCATGAAGGAAGTTATTGCTTTCACTTGATGATTTGTGAGAACTTGCTCAACTCTCTTATTATTCTCCCATACAACTCCCAGACTCACCTTGTGTCGCATGACAGTCTTCAAAACTGAATGAGTCTTACATTTTTTGACGTACTTTACAATTACGTCATGAATTTCTATCTTCTGTAAATGGTGGTTGTACTTCACCTCCATGTTGAATTTCAATCTGATATTGAAACTTGTCTTCTCACTTATTACCGATGCAATCATTTTCTTCAAGGTCTTCCACGTGGTTCTAGTGTGGAACTCCCTTACACATTTGTAAAGGAAGATCAAAGTACTTAAGTCTTATTTGCTTATTTGACATCTTCATAAGTAACCTGAGGTAACCCTTCCCTTTGTCCCTCACATTCTCAATCTTGACAATGTGTGTTACTCTAAAGAAGCTTCCATCTTTTGGGTACTACTTGCACCTAGCAAGAGGGTGTTTCCCTTGATCGCAGACAACCGTCGACGTCTGAAATATCATTTTTACAACTGAGTTGAATAAACCACTTCTTTTTTCAGAATTCGTCTTCTGACGAAACAAAGAAGATGATATTTTTTCCTGTTGTAGATTGTAGAGATCATGGGTTCAATCGGTGCTATATTGGATGTTGAGGTGGAAGTAGGACAACAAATAAATGAAAGATCATAAAACGGACTGTTATGTTTCTAGGGACGTGGTTTGCTTTGCTCTTCCGAAGGATGATTTCTAAATGTTAGTATCATCTTTTTGAAGTTTATTGTCTCTTTTTATTGTGTAATTCTTATGTTGAAGGCTCATTTTCTATTTTATTGAGTAATCCTTCAACTCATCGACATGTATACACCTGAAACTTTGAGCAGTTGGTATATTTTTTTCCGTCATTTTTTGCTTTCAAGAGAAACGTTCAAGATGTTGACTGAGATATTTTATTTTTCAACGTATTCTTACCATGCATGATATTCAACTTCGTAGACGAGTAGTAACAAATAAATAGTCATGATGATTCATTCAACAACGTAGGGATTTGTGTTGTCTAAATAGATATTATCTCTAAGTTAGATATTGTCGATACATGAAAAAGTATGATAATAATATGAGAATTCCTTAGCGAAGGAACAAAGCAGTTGCTAACATGATTCACAACTTTAGAACAATGTATAACTTTAATCTCATGATTGTTCGTGTGAATCGACGAATATCGTTTTCTCAAGGGAAGATGGTCACGTCTCACTCTGTGTTAATGAGTCGGAAATTTTTCTTAAATTCAAGGAAAATTCGAAGAATATTGTCAAACCTCATCACACTATTTTATTTCGTTTTTGAGAAAACAGATTTTTGAAGTTTTTGTTGCTAATAGTACATTGCTCGCTATCAATGGGATATTTCTCAATCCTTGATAAAATATTTCTCGATGTCTAATTTTTAAATGTTTTGACCTCCTCTTCCAATTGTTTATCATGTTTCTCTTCCCAAGATTCTTTTTATTCTTCTTTTGTTATAACTCAGTCTATACATTTTTTTCTTAGTTTGCATATGTTGAAAAACTCTATGTGCGGAGCAAACGTCTTTATGGGTAGGTATATTATCCACTAGATTACAATATTGACCATACCTTCATTTTTTGCACGAAGATTTACCGAATTAATCTTGCTAAGTTGTTTATCGAGAACACTGGTTTTCTTCGGCATCACGAAAACAAAGAGATCATTTTTTATTCATGTATAGAGGAATATGTGGAGTTTGGTTCGCATACGTTAAGAAAATGTCTGAAGAATGGGTCATTTGGTAGAGCGTAATGCATTTAAAAACATAAAAGTGTTTCAATGTGTTGCCTCATACATTTTTTTTTTTCCAAAAGTTTTCTGATGGCAGTGGTCGTATAGTAAAGGTAGTGGTTCAATTTTTTTGGGAGTTGTTAATACTATTTAATTTGAATCTGCGTAACACAAAGAATTTGATTGAGGTAATTAGACAGAAGAACAAGGCAATTGTTAAAAACCAATGTTTGTTTGGAACCTCGTTTGACGTTAAGGCAATGTTTTTCAACCTACCGTATAGTTTCATTTTGAAATTAAGCGAGTGAGATATCAACTATTGGGTCAACGAAAATGTTAGAAGATAAAAGATAGTTGGTTAAGGTTCTCATTCAAGATGTTATGAATTTTGTCAAGTTAGTTAACCTATACCTTTTCGTCGATGACAGTTTTGTTGCTGCAATACATTATTGGGATCATATCCGTATGAAAGTGGTCTAGGCACGCACTCGCTTGTCTTCTTTATTTTTATAATGTCAAGCCGATGATTATGGCATTCGATTTGCTTGATACGTTTCATAATTGTTATGGTAACAACCTTAATTTGGAGCAAAATTACATTCGAAACGGTTGTGATGTTTTTCTTAGGTGCATAACGAAGAACTTCGATAACTTTTTTGACTGTATAGCGCTGCATGAAAATAAAAAATACGCAGTAGAAGACGAACCTATTTTTCAAAGTTCACAAAATTTATATTATAACTCTTGGCACCAACAAAAGTTGGTGGTAAGTACTTTCTTCATTGTGACGTCGACAACTTTATTAAGTGTACAGTGGTGCATAAGAATCAAAAATTCGCAGTAGAAGGCGAACCAAATTTTCGAAGTTCACAAAATTTTTATTCTAACTCCTGTCGCCAACAAAAGTTGGCAGGTGATTGAGTTTTTTCTTCATTGTGCACGAAAGTTTACAACTGTATCGGGATCTGAGCTTCCTTTTCTTATTACAATGAAGATCACATTGTTGCGACGATGTTATCGTGACAATTACTATGACTACAGTCTTATCAACTTTTCAAGGAAATTTGCAGACTGCAAGGATCATTGGGTGCAAAATTTCTCACTTATTGGCACAGGTTGTTTGACTCTTTGGGAATTTTTTAAAGTTGTTTCATAGAGTCATGGGTTAGGGTCTGTTTTATTTTATCAAATTAGTTAGTGGTTGTGGCTGGATAGGTATTGTTAGGAGCTCGGACGAATGACCTTCTTCGTGATGAATGAAATTTATGATAGAACGTGATGATTGTTGTTAGTATTCGTGGTTATTTTTATTGGTTTATCGTGAGTTAGATTATGAACTGTGTATTTAACAAAGGTATTTTGTTTTTGGAGATACTTGGTACCGTTCGGTGCTCGAACTGGTCACACAATGATTTTTGGATTGTTTGTTTCGAAATTCGTTCATATTTGAATTTTGAATTGTGTACTTGGAAACGATATGATGTGGTCAGAGATAGTTGACACCTTTCCGTGAAATGATGATTTTTTTTATGATTTCAACTTATGAAATAACGTGATGATTGTTGATAGTTTTTATGTAGTTCTGATGGTGGAGGATAAATGTAAGAATTCAACAATGGTTTATAGAATTTGCGATCATGACTTCGATTCTATTGACATTAGCGGCAACTGCATGATGTATTTTGTGAACGTAATCCGTTTTTTTGTTTAAATTTGGGTTTATGGTTGCTACAATTGACGACCCTTTCTAGACTGTTTTTGTTGAGTATATATTAACTTTTTTGTGTGGTAAACAAAACAAAAAAACCCTAATGAGATCGTTATGACGGTCAGTTGAAAACGATAAAGTAGTACACGACACATATTATTTGTGTCCGTAATAGATAGGAGTTATTCTACGATATAATTTTTGACTCTTTTAAGTCATGTTTGAGATTTTTTCATTTTGGTTTGCCATCTTTTTCATTTTTCAGTCTCTTCTTTATCTTCCCCCCCCCTTACCCCCCCTCCTTCTTCTTCTTCTTCGTCTTTTCTCCCGATTCTTCTTCTCACAATTCTCCTATTTCATTTACAGTTGGTGTGGCTTGTATTGTTGAAATTTTATTGAAGATTATATTAGTGAGTGTATATAAATATCATATATTACCCACTAGCAGGTAAATTCAACATTATTTACTTGTATGAGATGAGTAGGATTTAAACTGTGGGGTATAGGGCCTCGTACATAAAAAATTGTAGGGTTGCCCTACACACGCACTACAGATCCGACGTGATTAAAAAATAATCCAGTCCGTGCCACATAACCCTACACTCCATCCTACAAAAAACGTACCCACTAGTAGCTAAATTCAACATTATTTACTTGTATGAGATGAGTAACATTCAAACTGTGGGGTATAGGGCCTCGTACATAAAAAATTGTAGGGTTACCCTACACACGCATTACAGATCCGACGTGATTAAAAAATACTCCAGTCCGTGCCACATAACCCAACACTCCACCCTACAAAAAACGAGCGGGAAATATGACTTCTAATTAGGCCCAAGACCAACGCGAGAGAGAACAGGTGAAAAAAAAAAAAATTGAGGGTGAGACTGAAACCAACCAGCAAGTAGTACTTGCGCCGTTTTGTAGTGGAAGTGTAGTCACGCACGGGGGAGGGGACTTGAAAATCTTATGGATTTGCTTGGGCTGCCAGACATTGGCAGTACACTTTTCTGACACACTTTGGAAAAGGCAAGAACCTTAATCCACCAGTACCTGACCCATGCATTGGCTGCCGGAAAAAAACGAGTAGAAACACTTCTACTCGAACCAATTGACGCACCAATGTATGGGCCGGTTCGTCCATCATCGACTTTTTTACTGCCGCAACTTGAGAAACTACTGGCCGTTTAATCTCCTCGGGAAATTGATTAGTGAAAGTGTAGGGCAGTGTGGAACTACGCTAAAAGTGTAGTTTGAGTGTGGTGCAGTGGTGTCTAAAGAGGCTCATATATATATATATATATACATATACATGTGACATACCTTTCTTTGTTTCGTGGGTGTTTTGCTGGCTTGTGATGGGGTGTGAACCGACAGTCTGTAGAGTTTTCCATCTGGTGTGGGTGAGTGATAGTCTACTTTGATTTTGGNGGTGTGAACCGACAGTCTGTAGAGTTTTCCATCTGGTGTGGGTGAGTGATAGTCTACTTTGATTTTGGTTAAGGTGGATTATCACTTACAGTGTAATCAGTGAGGGGATTCTGCAGACTGTTGAGGGTTCAACCTTCTGATGAGTCGGTGAAACTCCGACGAAACAGTTTGTCACAGCCCCTCGTTTGTTGTCCTCTTCTCCCCCTCTGCCTACGGTTCACTGGGCAGTTCTGTTTGACGATATATATATATATATATATATATATATATATATATATATATATATATATATATATATATATAACGAAGTTCCCGCGGTGCAGGCTATGCCCGCAGAAATAACAAATGCAGTGGGTGACCTTACACTGCATTTTGGATGGCTCGCCTCCAAGATGTTCGTCCGCAGAAATAACGACGGCCTACCGCGGGGCACAAAACGACAGCGGCACGAGAAATAAAAAAAGAAGGAAGGAAAAGAAAAAAAAACCTGAAAAAAGGGGGACACAAAATGAGAGGCGTGAGAAATGAAAAAAGGAGAAGGGGGACACAAAAAGACGGCCAACCGGGGAAAAAGAAAAAAGAAAAAGCCGCCTGCATATCGGATGGCTCGCCTCCAAGATGTTCGTCCGCATCAATGCCAGTTGTGTGCCCTGCCCCCGGGGCACCCGCTCTCGTTTAATGACTGTGAACATTTCGGTACGCATACCCCTCTGCACACTCCCCCGCTCTGGATTGCCTTCATCCGTCCCCCCACACCAACACTTCGACCCGAATCCGGCGTGCAGCACGTCATGGACCTCCCCCACGCGGCCACTGCTGCTTTAGGGATAGGATATATCTATATATATTTTTATTAGAGGCCTATATTTTATTTTCATTAGAGACCTATATCTTGAACTATTCATTGATGTACGAACTGAGCTAGGCCCGTTGGCACTTCATTGATGTACGAACTGAGCTAGGCCCGTCGGCACAACGCCTTGTTTTGAAAAGCCTCACATGGGATCCAGGCCGGAAGTTTTTTTTAAGTAACCTATATTCTTCTCTCAATCTATTTCATCTTTTTTCTTGGTAGTACACATCTATCTCATCCTCTCAGTAGTCTATTTACAGTGCGGGGGAACACCAACCAACCCGGATCTCTCCCCAGCCCACGGGGTAGATTTGCACCACAGCTGTGGTGCGAGAGCAAGGCTGTACCAGTCCCTCGTCAGGGTGACGAGGGGTGGGCAGGCATTGCCAATGGGGGAAATCGGCGGTGCTAGCGCCGAGCGATGGCCAGTCACTGCACCTCCCGCTTAGCCCCCCCCCACCCCCACATGGTGGTGTCTAATGGCCAATATTGTCTCTGCATAGCAGCCAACAACATCAGCCAAGGTCCTGCCAATGCTGGCTTGGGCCCCCACCGGGTTATCTCTCGCTGGTAGAACACCAAGCTTGCCCAGGCACGTACGTCGGGGCAATGGGGATCGAACCCACGACCTCCTGAGTGCAACTTCTGTGTCTTATGAACCGAGCTACACTCTTCCCCCGAGTACAACGCACGGTCATTATAGCCGTATTTGAGGCACCTTTCAGTCTAGATACAGCTATAATGACCGTACGTTGTATTCGGGGGAAGACTGTAGGCCCGCAGGCCACGTCGTTTGGCTCCACTATCGCCCCTTTTTTGCCTTGAGCCATGTGCTTGCGCCTGTGTATAGATAGACTCCCAGAGTTGGCGCCCGTTGGGGTCCAACGCCACTGTGTACAATACGAGCCTGATCACACCAAATGTGGACATGGAAAATGTATCTCATCCCCTCTGATGGGGGGCTGGAGAGAGACAACAAAGGTATGTTTGCGGGGGTCCCCCGTCTAAGCCTTAGGAGTAGTGGTAGGTAGGTAGTGAAGGTGGAAAAAAAAGAAGAATTGAAATGTGATGGAAGATTTGGGAGAAGGAAAAAAAAAAAAAAAAGAAAGGTTAATTTGTAATGAAAGTTAGTCCGATGAAAAAAATAAAAAAAATAAAAAATAAAATAAAATGAAAGTTTTGTCTTTTTCAGATTTGGTGAGTAGTGCGGCGAGGCTCGTATTGGAGTCCCGCTGCACACTGTGTACATGATGGCATTTTCGTCTAGGTGCATTCACACTGTGTACATGATGGCATTTTCGTCTAGGTGCATTCTCTCTCTCTTGGGGTTCAAGAGCCTTGGCGCAAATGGCGCCAAGCGCGCCAAGATCGGACGTGAGGGCTGTGAGTGATCTTGCGCCTAAAAATATCCACCGTGGATCTGCCGCTCGTTGTGGTCCAGGTGCATAACATACTTCGGCCTTTTTTGCGCTGACCGTATTCATCTGTATTTGGTCGTACAAGTCCTCCTCCTACGTTCTGGATGGGGATCCGATATGCTTGGTACCGACGGCGCCCAGGCCTCCTGTATGAGTGCCTAAGGATCCATGTCAGCTCAAGGTCCTACGTGGCATCCGAAATGCCTGGAAGTTGACACGTGGCAGCTCCAAACGGAATCTATGCTTAATTACCTCCGGTACTTGATTTATCCGAAAGACTCTCTCTCTCTCTCTCTCTCTCTCTCTCTCTCTCTC
>BFEA01000903.1:43913-54392 GCA_003427395.1 Chara braunii | reverse complement strand
TTTTTTCGGTTTTGTTTTTACAATATGTTAGTAAGAAGTGCACTCTACAGATTGGTGTAAAGTATGGTTAAAATGACCCTTTGGATTTCTTATAAATGAGGGTGAAAATTGGGGGGTCGGTTAACCTTCTCTCTACCCTTGATAGACACGTGTGTAGATTCTCCTCCGTCCAGAAGGCATTGGCAAGCCTCCGTGGTTGAACCACCGAAGATTGGAGTTTTTATCCTCCTAAAAAAGGACGTACAAATCTGTAGTGGCTATCGTCATTAAACCATCGAATTGAGAGAGGGTTGCCAGGACTCCAGCCAGATAATGCCGGTGTAAAAAGGGTTCTGTTTTTTTCTTAAATTCTTTGTCCCTCGGACCAGGTAGGGACCATATATTGTAGTAGCCCCACCCTCGCAGTGTATAACCTGACAACTTGAAGTGAGGAGGGTTGTGTTGCAGAAAATTCAAACGAAATACCCGCGGACCATATATTGTAGTAGCCCCACCCTGGCAGTGTGAAACCTGACAACTTGAAGTGAGGAAGGCTGTGTTGCAGAAAATTCAAACGAAATACCCACATGGTAGAAGAGAAAATAATCGCATGCGCAGACATGGTGCCTAACCTCACTGGGCCACCGCATCTCCTCGTAGCACAAATATAGTGTAACCTCAGGGCATTGATTACTTTCCCAATGAGGAAGGATGAACCCCGCTTTGTGCTGAATCAAAGTCTGCCCTACTCGCCTCCTCAATTTTCCTTGACAATCTTCTGCACAGTGAGGAGTAGGGGAGACACAAATCAGGCAAAGAGATTTAAAGAGAGAAGCTAGTTTAGTAGTTTAGTAGTTTATGAATAGTTGCGACGAGCTTCCCCCCACGATCCTAATTAGCCACTAACCACACAAATGAAGAGGGCTCTGTTGCATAAAGTTCAAACGAAATATCCTTGTGGCAGGAGAGAAAGCGATTGCAAACGCAGCCCTGGTGCCTAACACCACTGCACCTCCTACGAGTCCTACCCCACCACGTGGTGGAAACCTATGTTTATTGCAAACGAGTATGTGCCCACGAGAGAGCGTGATGAATCGAAAGCGTGGTCGAGTGGGAGAAATTGAAATATGTCAAATTGGAATACTGCATGGCAGGGCTCAAAACAATCTCACAAACAACTCCGGAGTCGATCCTCACGACACCCTCTGCTCTGCTACGTGGTCAAAATCGACTATGTGACCGTTCGAACGCACTGAACGCGCGTTCGCGTTCGAACGTGAGCGTTCAAACGGTTGAACCGTCGGGGGTTGCGTTCAAACGCGTTCAAACAAGTTTAAACGCGCTACGTGCCACGTGGCGTGAATTTTTGGAACACAACCCCCCCATCCACATGCGTGCATGACAGACTACAGGTGGGGGATTTGTTTCTTCCAAAAAAAAAAAAAAGTGCGGTAATGTACATTTCCATGTTCTAGCGGTAGATTCATTCGATTTTGCTCAAAAATAGGATGGAAGTACCATGAGGTTGGCAGCGCCGTTCGAGACTCTGCTCTCTCTCCCTCTCTCTCTCTCTCACACACACACACACACACACACACACACATGAACACACACACACACACACATGCACACACATACGACAATGTATTTTTTTATGTGGAGCGGAAGATTCATTCGATTTTGCTCATCTAGGCGACGAAAGTAGAGTGAGGCCAGCCGTGCGGTTGGAGACTTACCTGGTCTCCCCTCTCTCTCTCTCTCTCACACACAYACACACACATACACACACACACACACACACACACACACACACACACACACATATACACACAAAGCAATGCATTTTTCCATATCGAGCGGAAGATTCATTCGATTTTGCTCATCCAACCGACAAAAGTAGCATGAGGCCAGTCGCGCGATTGGAGACTCACCTGGTCTCCTCTCTCTCTTTCACAGACACACACACACACACACACACACACACACACACACACACACACACGACCCCCAGGCTCCCAGCCCACACCCCTGTGTCCTGCGCAAACGTGTCAAACGCGTTTAGCCGCATTCAATGAACGTGCGTTCAACGCGTTCAAAACATGAGCGTGAAACGCGCATTTATTGAATGCGCGACAACAGTGAAAATCGGGCTGGAGTAGGAAAATTCAAAATGGCAAAAACACAATAGCGACGTGCCAGGGGTCACATCAATCACCCAAACATCCCCGGGGTCGGTCTTCACCGCACCACCGATCCTCACGACACCCCGTGCTCTGCTACATGACCAACATCGCGCTCGAGTAGGAAAATTGAAAAAGGTGAAAACGCAATAGCCACGTGGCAGGGGTCAGATCAATCACCCAAGCATCACACTCAGCCCTATCCTACCCCTTCGCGCCACCATCCCACTCGTTGCTCCCCCACATCCTATCCCAATTTACCAATCAATCCATTCATCCTGTATGTGCTCGGCCCTTCCCCCAATCAACACTGAAAGAGCAAAAGCAGGAATACAAGAGGGGAGGGAGGAGGGGGGGGGGGAATGGGAAAGTCCGGTCGCACTTGCCATAACGTTGTTATTGGTGTTGTTGTAGTTGGTGTCACTCCCGGACGCGCACGAACTCGGGAGTGCCATCGAAATTGATGAAATGATTTCCCACACCACCAGGAATAGGCACGCTCTGAGAGCTTGGCCAGTATAGCCCCATCCTTTATTCAGGGGTAGTCCCTCTGGGACACGCCGAAGAGAATCCATCTGTCATCCCAGTTAAAAATTGAACCGCTGATGCGGTCCCATTGAGATTTCCACCAATTCGAGATTCTTGAAGATAACGGGCAGTACAACCATAAATGCGTGGCCGACTCTGGCGACTGTTTGCATCTGGTGCATAGGACCTGGATATTCATTCCTCTTTCAGCCAACCAGACTGCCGAAGGGGTAACCGGGAGCGATAATAGCCAAAGAAGAGCTGCAGCTCTAGGGATTGAGGCCTTCTGGAGCTGGGCCCAACATCTGGGAATGTCTTGGCTGATTACTTCCTCGTCTAAGGGGAATGCCCTTGGGCCTTGTCCATCTGGAGATGGCAACTGAGGATGGAGATCTGCCTGACAACAGTAGTTCATATCCACCGGCGGAGGTGTTCCCCGTATCTAGACTTCATGTGAGAGTTTCTTTGAACCTCTCCATGACCAGAGCTTGGGATCCAGTCGAAGATTTAGAATAGGGACTCCCCTGCCCCACACTGCACAGGACCAGGAACCCGTATCATTGCATGTTTCCCGAACTCTTACTTGGAGTAGACTTTCCCGTGGCCTGCGGGGGACTTCTCCCGAGTCTGCGCTGCGTACTAGTTGCAAACTGTTTGAACCCGGGGATTTCTCCCACACCTGGAATTGTCTTGTTCCATCAACGTCAATGAACATCAGCTTCCAAAAAATCCGTGGTTGGCTTGCAGCCAAGTTGCAAGTGTATTGCAGACAAACCAGGCCCCCAAACGGCCGAAGGGGAAGTTCCTTCTAGAATCAGACCAAGAAGAACCTTCCAATTTGGGGGAATGGCGGCCCGGATGTGGGCCGCCCTTTCTTCAACTTGAGCCAACCTTCTAAGCTTCAATCTCCACTCTTTGGATAATCGCCACTGTCCACTGATCTCATTCCATAGATCCGCCACCCTCAGGACACCTCGCGCTATCCACGCCTTCCCGAATGCTTCAGGTGTGGATCCTGCTGAGAAGGATATGTTGTTCACTCCCCGGATGGCAGGACTATCAAACAAGGGTTGTAGCAACACTTCTTCGCGAGTAATTGGGCCGAGCCAGGTTCGTGGTCCTACCTTTCTCCATGCCTGCAGTGCGTCGTTCCAGAATGGTGTTTGAGTATGCCTCCTCAGGAACGAGTCCAACATACAGCAAACCCAGACATCCCTTGGTCTGGGCAACTTCCAATCTTTTGACAGTATCATCTCCGCAAGCAAGACCCAGTGGTCGTCCATGGTATTAGAGATTGCTCTGCTCAGCCATGTAACCAGGAGAGCCGCGTTCTTATTAGCTGGTTCCAGCATACCCATAACCCCTTCTTCTTGTGGGTACCAGATCAAATCTCAGGCAACCTTCGAGATAAATCCTTCCTTTTCCTTGCTGAACGGTTTCCATAGGAACTTTGCGGCCACTTCATGTACCACCTTAATCAGTTGCTTTCCTAAAGCCCTAACCGTTCCAACGAACCACAGTAACGCAAATAAGGCCACATTTGTGACCAAAGCCCTCCCAAACAGAGACAAGTGTTGTGCTGGGCATCATACTGCAATCCTCCTGACCATTTTTTGTTGAATCAGATCGTTCTGTGCTTTCGCTGTCGCGCGCATCGGTCCGGCACCGCACCAGGGCAGCACAGGAGTTGGTTTAAATCCATCGTCGCAAATATATATGTGGAGCTTCCGCAAGCCGCTCCGGCCGAGTGCGCCAGCCATACCTCTCGCGAGCCCCTACGACAGGATAGGGTTTACGCGAGGCACGACTTACCTACACCTTACGGGAGCTGTCACCTCCCATCGGTGGGCGTATCCCCGCCGAGCTACCAGTCCACAGTACGAAAGTTAATCAGTTGCAATCGCAGAGGTGGACCAGCCGAGGGCGTTTCTCGTTCGCTGTAGCATAGGGGGTACACGCGGTAATACGCCTCTATCGGACCCGCACGCGAACCGACATCTAGGGGGGCTGAAGTCCCAAGCGCGGCCCATCGTCGGTCGACTAGGACGAATCCCACACACCACGCGCACACCACTTTACTAACACAAAAATAAAACGTACACACACACACATACGAGACGACATAACACAAACAACGCGACGACGGTCCTAGCCCCTCGATAGCCATCCCATAACTCTCCGATGCGGAAATCAGATAGGCGTTGCATGTGAGACTTAGTATAAAACTGCGGGGACGCAGGGCTAACTCATATCGACTCGCAATGCAAACGTACGCAAGCAGTCGTAATGATGGCGTATTATGTAGTACCCATACTCACGTGGCCCTCGTTAATCTCGAGGGCCGCGTTCGAGACTTAAGTGTCGGCTGACACGCGCCTTGAGGGTTAATCTCTCGACGCCGGACAACCGCCAAGCGCGGTTGAAGACCACACACCCTCTTCTGCACTCTGTGCACAGTGGGTGGTACACAGGTCCATACCTGTGGTGATAGCCGTTTCTTGCGGCCCTGGCGATAAGTCCTACCCCAGACCTGGGCGAAAGTCAAGGGGTTTGACTTTGACGGCTGCCACGGATTACAATGTCCAACCATAAAAATCTCCAACAAGCAAAGGGTAAAAGAGGATCTCCCTTTTCTCTCAAAGACGTAGTCTGGCTAACCCTTACGCACAATTACAGTAGGCCTCTCAAATACTCAGGGTACTCGTAAATATATAAGGGTTGATTATATAGGATGATCACTTCTCACAGTCATAGTGGGGCTCCTCTCAACCATATATGTATATATATGAGCGCAGGCAGTCAAATCCCAAGTCCGAATCACCAAACATACTTGCAATCACATCAAAGATCCCACCAAAAGTCCAAGCACTATACGGGGTCAACTTCAACCATTCCTTGCACTCATACCCCTTGCTTTAGCCATACAAGCCTCACTCGTGCAACTCTTAAATAAATACTCAGTACTTTTGTTGGATGGTCATTCAATAAAGTCCGGGTGAAAACACAACAAAATAGTTCAATCACACGGTTAAAGCCTTTAGGTTGAGTGGAAGGAGTGGATTGGAGTTGAATCGTAGACCGACGAATCGGCAACCGACCTGTTATCAGTGATAACAGAAGATGATCCTCAAGGGATAAAGTTGAATCTAGTCCAAGTCCTGAATCAGATCGATCAAAATGGCCTGTAACACAAGACAGGTTAATGCCCCAAGCTAAACCTATAAGTTCATGGAGAACAATCTCCATATCATGATCTTACCCAAATCATCCTAGTTAACCAAGCCTAAGCCTACCTCTAAACCAGTGCCCAAAGCAAAGGTAGACTAATGACAGAATCTCCCCTATTCAGGGTGGATCGCCAGAATCGCCACCTGTCAAAATATAACTTATCTCCTTTAAACTAAGAAAATTTCGGCAGCGCTTCCCGTAGGAAAAATGTTTTTCCAGAATTTATATAAGTCCAAATATGAAAGCAGAAATAATCTCCAACTCTGGAAAGTCAAATTCTGTCTAACTCCCTGAATTAGTAAAAATTTGGACAGCACTCCCTTTAGAAAGGGAGACTTCCCAGATTTATAGTAAGTCGGATATGAACTCAAAAGACAAATTGAATTCAACTTAGACAAGATTTAACCAACTCCTTAGTTTTGCAGAAATTTCGACAGCACTCCCTCTAAGAAAGTGCTGTTCCAAAATTTATACAAAGTTAAGCCCAGAATTCGAGAATAACTTTGACTTCTCAAAGTCCAATTTTGTCTAACTCCCTGAATTAACAAAAAATTGGGCAGCACTCCTTTTAGAAAAGGAGACTTTCCAAATTTTGACTAAGTCATATATAAAGAAAAGATAAGTTGAACTTTGACAAGTCAAAAAGTTGACTAATCCTTTAGAAAAGGAGACTTTTCAAATTTTTACTAAGTCAGATATAAAAAAAAGATAAGTTGAACTTTGACAAGTCAAAAAGTTGACTAACTCCTTGGATTTGTAGAAATTTTGGCAGCGTTTCCCGTAGAGAAAGTAGCTTGCCAAGATTTATACAAAGCCAAGTACAAAAAAATGAACCCAGAAAATGCAAGAATTGACCTAAGTAAAAAAAAAGCTATCACAGAAAATGCAGGAATTGAAACTAACTCCTATCGCTCTAGCACGTGGCGAGCATCTAAAGCAACTACCTACCAAATTGAAACTCAGATCAGGTAGTCATCTCACTCAGCCACATGCAGGCCAAACCACGAAAGTAAGTACTCTCACCAACCCAAGTCATTCTTGGCAAACAATAGTTCATAGTCTTTCAGTGACTTAACCCTTTATACCCAGCTTACATAAGGCATAAGGTCAGGTCACCCAAACTTATGGAATGTGCCTGATTTGCCAAAGAGTATACACAAACAGAGGGTACAACTACTTTTTTCTTCTTTGGGCATATGACTAGACCATTCTAGTCGCCCTGAACCGTTTAAAATATCCAAGTTATATATACCTGTCTTCCTTTTTGTCTTCTAAGGCTACATATGACTGAACTAACCTAAGTTCAGTCTGCCCCAGCTTACCACCAGTTTTATTCTTAGTTATACTCTCTTCAAGTTGTAATACGGCTACAGTCAAACCACCTAAACTTACAGAACAGTCCGATGAGCTCGTTCTTAGATAGAATAGTAGTAAAATATAGCCAAGTTATAACTATTGGGTTCCAGCATGTGCGAGGCTTTGAGCTAGACCCCCTGAACTTACAGAAGGATCTAACTCTCTGCCAATCTCATTTCTCTCTTAATCACCATGTGCGTGGCATTGAGTCAGGCCCCCTGAACTTACAGAAGGGTCTGCTCCTTTGCCAAAGATTAATTCTTCAAAATAAAAGCACTAAGAGGTTGAGCCACCTAAACTTATAGAACAGATCATACCTCCTCGTTCAGAAACCAAAGAAACAGATAAAACCCCAATGAAAACAAGGCAACCCAAGGTACCAAAACTTATTGAATGCCCCGAGTCCCTGAAAATCATGCACAATCAGCCCTCGCAAGTCAGAGCAGTCAGACCACATAAACTTATAGAACAGCCTGACCCTTCATGAACAGTCAGACCCCCTAAACTTATAGAAGGGTCTGACGCTCCATGCAATCCAAGATAAATAAAGCACTGGGTCTCCCCAAACTTATGGGGACCTCCCAACCTCAACGACCCAGTCAAACCTTCATGCAAATCAGTCCGTCATCCTGCCTTCCCAGATGCCATTTCTTTTAACAGTCTGATTTTATTCAATCAACAACGTTGAAACTGAACTTGAACAGACATTCTTTTACTTAGTCTGATTGAGTGTCCTGAAAGTCAAACAAAAGTCAAAGTAAGGTTGCACACCATATACTCAGTCAAAGATGCAATGGGTAGTACAGATAGGGATTACAATCCAGGTGTATAAAGGGAAAGAGTAGGATTACCGTACAATTCTCTGCCTCCTGGACTCCTCCTGAGTCCCGGCAGAGCTCCCTCAATCGGTGGGGCGAACCTCCCACAGAGGCCTTGGCGCGGATTACGGGTTGCAATCCCGCCTGCCGTCTTCCTCTCAACACCAATGGACTAGACTTAGAGTAAGAAAGGCAAACAGAGAGAGTTTGAGTCGCTCAGATCCAAGGATGGTGCGCTCAGACTCGCGTGGGAGGGCCTTGATGTCTTGACTCGCTTGAGGGCCCCGCAATGGCAGCCACGTAACAGCTTGGTCAGGTGAATCAAACTGCTGATTGTGGACCCTCTGACCGCTCCCTGGACTGCAACAACATCCCCCATTTGCGACTCCCCCTCCTTATACCGCACCTTCGTTCCTCACGGGGAAGCTGCGACCACACGGCTCTAAATAGCCGCCGTCCTCGCGGTATCACCAGCAGCAACAGCTCGTACACAACCAACAGCAGCCCATAGCGGTAGTCAGTGCACAGCCTGTGGCGGACAGCGACTCCCACACACAGTACGCAGGCACAATCGTCGATTGTGCGGCCAGCAGTAACTACAGTCACTAGCGCCTGCTGATGCGCCTACGGATGCACCAACCAGTAACAGTTCGACACCTTCCACCAACCACAGCAGTC
The DNA here is from genome assembly GCA_003427395.1 of Chara braunii. Taxonomy (NCBI): domain Eukaryota; kingdom Viridiplantae; phylum Streptophyta; class Charophyceae; order Charales; family Characeae; genus Chara; species Chara braunii. The sequence goes on along the minus strand of BFEA01000903.1, from coordinate 45,625 downwards.
CGAGCTTAGCAACAGTAACCTGTTCTTGCTCAACTCTCTGTCGGCCGCAATCCATACTGTGGCCACCAACACAATCGGCACTAGGTCTCCTTATGAAATTCAGAAGCAGATGACTGTCGTTAGGCGTTTTTCCATTGTGGGCTTAAATCAGCCACACAGCAGCTAACAGCCTCGGAACACGAGCTCACTCACAGAGTTAAGCCCACACAGCAGCTAACAACCTCGGAACACGAGCTCACCCGCAGAGTCATCCGAGATGCACTATCGTGTCTACATAGTAGTTGGGCCTTCAACTTGCGTAATTGCCCCAATCAGGTTAGCACATATGCCTCGCATCCGTGCTGTCTGATGAACACCGCACCCACCGACAGGTAAGCCTCCATCCCTACAACTGTTTTCACTTTCCTTCCTCCGTATGTAGCTTCAGGTACGTCGGAGTGCGGCTTCAGGTACGTCCGGCTACCTCCCGTTTTCTCTCGTTGCCTTCCCCTCCCTCTGCTCCGCTGCCCCTCCTAGGTACCTTTCTAATTCACCGTGCTCAACCCTCTTCATCCCCCAATCGACCTCCAAGCTATATTGTTCTGGAAGGAAGAAAATTGACTTTATCCAATTTACGACAGCCTCCGAGAGATGTGAATAGTCTCTTAAATAGACTTTCAGTGCGAGGAGAAATTCCGCTGTGTTTTTTTAGATGGCAATGAGGTCATCTGCGAAGGCTTTGACCCGACACTCTCGGTGCTGTACATGGAGTCCTTTAAACTGAGGGTGTTTTCTAACGTTGCACACTAACACTTCCAACTGCATTACAAACAAGAGTGGTGCGAGTGGACATCCTTGCCGCAAGGATCTGGTAAGATGAAAGATCGGCAAGACATGGTGTTGACTGTCACGGCTGCGGTCAAGAAGGTATATAGAACACCTGTGTGTCCGATGAACGGAGAACGGACAAAATTGAACGTCGTTGAACCCGTTCAACGGACCCAGGGACCCCCGTTGAATCGCGTTTAACGCAAAAATGGGGGTGTCCCGTTAAATTTTGAAAAACGGAACCGGCGCGTTGGGCCTCGGACACGTGCACCTACGTGCCCAATCGCCAAAGACGGGAAAAACGATAAAAAATTGACCCGTATTAACCAGGTGGGGTGGCCAAACATGCCCCTCCCTTTCAAAAACCAGACTGCAAGAAGAAAAAAAGATGGGGTTACCGCATACCCCAACACTGTGAGCACATGTGTGTGCATGTCCTTTTTTTTTTTTTTACCAAATGCTCCAATCTATTCGTCCAGTCTCATTTCCGAAAGAACCCTGCATATTAGCAAGGACCCCTGGTGGAGTAGAGATGGACATTGGACTTGTAATCTGTCCGTGTGGGCCGATAATATATAGTCTGGATTCGAATTCAGGTCTGTGCATCACACTGATCACAGTTATGGGTCACTAATTCTCTGTTTTTTAAACTTTTTTGTTTTTCTTTTGTTTCTCGGTTTTTTTTTTTTTTTTTTTTTTTCTTTTTTTTTTTCATTTTTCTCTTGTTTTTTCGCGTTTTTCTTTTCCTCGGAATATGTGCAGTGGCCCTAAGGCCCTCTACTCACCACATGCTGAAAGACCTTCCACGATGCGGCGTATTATTCCACCTTCTAGCAGAAAATCCTTTTTTTTTTTTTTTTTTTGAAAGTTCAGGGTGTTGTATAGGCCAAGGACCAGACCCGCGG
>BFEA01000902.1:349695-364599 GCA_003427395.1 Chara braunii | reverse complement strand
GGTACCTAATTATTATCCACCCGCACCCGCTCATTCCCCATTGTCTCAGTCCCTTCGAACATTTGCATGCACCATAGCAACATGACATCCTTGGATGACGGCCAAAAACTTTGAAGCATCTCTGCATGTGGAAATTCAAATTGCTCCACAAGTTTGAAATTGGATAGTGAACCTAAGGTTTGCCACTTGCTGTGGTTAGGTTTGATCCTCGTTGTTTTAATGGGAGCGAACATCCCGTTGTTTGGGTCATGGTCCAGCTGCCACCAGTAGAGCGTGACACATTTTTTCAAAAAGGACCCCAGATTTCGATTTGCCATTGGCGCGGGTCTTTTTTTTTTAGGGCCACAACTTCTTTTCCTAGGGGCCCCAGGGTGGAGACTTTCCATTTCTTGGGCCTCCAACCTTTGAAGTCCACAAATGGACCGCAGCTGGGAAATATGTATAAGGGGGGGTGGGGGAGGGTTCTTATGGGTTGTCCTAGGTCTGTGGGTCGGGTGACCCAGGCCTAGCGCTCACCCGCTTGTCACCCACCTATTCGGGTGACCCTGGCCTAACATTGACCCGCCCGTCACCCACCCATGCTTGCTCACCTAGACCCACCCTCATCCCACCCATGCCAGCTTATCAAGACCCACACCTGACCCAATGCCTCATGGGTGGGGTGGGTGCGGGTGGGTGTGGGTCTGGGTACCCATTGCTCATCTCTGGGGAACGGCGTTGGGAAGTGCCATGAGAGGAGGATGACGCGTAACCAGTACGCTGTGGCTGGGAGGCGGATGCGGGGTGAAGACGGGCCCGCATCTGCTGATGGTCTCTGGTGGCCTCATAAGTCTGCGGGGCCGATGTGAACTCGTACCGCCATAGCTCGGAGTGGTACTCGAGCGGAAGGTTGGCCAAGAACTGATCGATAAGGGCCGCCTCAGGGAGGAACGCTATATCACAAATGAGGCGGGCATTCTGAAAGACCTGGATGTGGCGATCCAGGCCGGCAGCGCCACCAGAGACGGACCAGCGTGTAGTGACGACACGCTCGAAGGCGTCAGTCACATCATGTCGGGCTCCGAAGCGATCCTCGAGGAACGCCTGGAAATCTATGAAGGTCGGAGTTCGACTCGCGTGAAGGGAGTGCGCGTAGAAATCCTCCCAGGCCTCGGAAGGACCACCACGCAGGCGCGTGGAAAGGTGACCCACCCACGTGTCGGGTGTGGCGCCCATGTGCTGGAGCGTACGGGTGGCAGACTGCAACCACCTAGACACGAGTATGCCTGTACCGTCATACAAGGCAATATCCGACAAGCGGATGAGTGGTGAACCTCCGTTTTGGCGGCGGGGGGAACGGGAAGCAGGGGACTGCGCTACGGCGGAATAAGTCGGCGCAAGTCCTGGAGGAGGAGGCGCAGCTGACTGGACGCCCGGGCCGCATGGTGGAGCGGCGGGGGAAACAGGGGCAGGCTGCGCGGGAGCTGCGGTAGAAGAGGCCGCAGCAACCGAGGGGATGGGGAGGAGGTAGGATGGGGATGGGTAGGGTGCAGGGCGAGAGAAGCGAGCCTGCATGGAAGGAAGAATAGAGGAAGAAGAGGATGCGCCGGAAGGTGCGGCCACCTGTGAGGGTGGGGGTGGCTGAAGGCGTGAGAAGGCGAGGTCGGTCCGCAGCTGGGTGATCTCGTCCTCGAGACCTCGAACGTAGATCGAGTGAGGTGTGGCAGGGGGAGACGAACGAGCGGCGCGAGGCATCCCACAAGGGGGCGAGCCAGATGGCGTTGCGGTCGTGCGAAGAGGGGGGAGAAGTGGGGCACCCGGAAAAGTTGAGACCATGGTAGCGGGTTGTGGTCCCGTGGCCGTCGTGACTGGAAGTTGGGCGGGTGCACCCGTGGACTGAGGGAGGGCCTGGCTCGTGGCGGCCGTCGTGCTAGGGGCGTGGACAGTCACCAAGATGGCCGGGTCGGGGGCGGCGGAGGAGGAAGCTCCGCCGTGGCCACCCTGTCGGAGGACGGGGGACCCGGACTGGGAGCCAGGAGATGGAGGACACGCAGCATCCTGGAGTTGTTGCACGCCGGCGGCAAGGGTTGCCACCTGCGCCTAGATGGGCGCGAGGGTCGCGAGTTGCGTCTGGATGGGCGCAACGGTCGCGAGTTGCACCTGGATGGGCGCAAGGAGAGAGGTGAGGAGGGTGGGCAGATTCCCCTTGGGGCTGATGGCCCTGGTCCGCCGGCACGGGTGTGGAGCCCGATGCCGTGGTTATCGCCGTGTCGGCGGCGTGTGACACACCGTCGGCCATGGGAAGATGACGGATCGGACTGGAGGGGGCCAGAAGAGGTCCGCGTGAGCGGAGGGCGTAGGGGAAAGTCTGCGGTAAAAAGCGGTGAACGGCGCTAGCAAGGCTAGCACGGGCGCCGTCAAAGGGGGAGGGGTGGCTCGGGTCCAGGGTGCCCGAAGAGGACGGGGAAGTAGGGGGGTTTTGAAAAACCCTAAACCCTACAAAAACCCTAAGAAAACCCTAACCGACGTTTAAGTGGTTAGATTAGGGTACCGGTGACCTAATCAAGAAAGTAAAATAGCAAGCATAGGGGGGCGAAGGCGGGAGAAAAATAAATAAACAGCGAGATTTCGAGAGAAAATAGAAATAAATAAGGAAATAAATAAATAATAAAATAATTAAAGAAATAAGTAAAAAGATGTGAAGGGAAAACAATATTTATTTTTTTTAAATTTTCGGCAGTATTTCCCTACCCCCCACGGGGTCAAGAATGTGCCAAGGGAAAAGGAGAGACCAAGGTGAGCACACTAGAGATGCCGCAAATAATAAAAAGAAATTTTAGAGAATAAATAAAAAAATAATAAATAAATAAATAAATAAATAAATAAATAAATAAATAAATAAGTAAATAAGTGGATGAGGAGGTGGGGAGGAATGAAGTATCTAATTTGTCAAAAATTTTGGCAGCATTTCGTTACCCCCATGGGGTCGAAGTGTGCCGAGAAAGACTAAGTAAGGGAAAATCAGAAAATTTCGACAGCACTTCGTTACCCCCACGGGGTCAAAACGTGTGCCGAAAGCAAGAAAGACTAACACCTAATCAGATTTAGGGTTGCCGTAGAGAAAATCGAATTTTCAAAATAAATAGAAAAATAAATAAAATAAATCAAAAAATGATAAAAGAAGGTGGGAAAGAAGATAATTCGCATTTTTTTGGAAAAAGAGAAAATATAAATCAAAAGGAAGAGAGAAAAGGAAAGAAACAGAAAAATTTCGAAGTAGGGGGGAAGGGGTATGAAAAAGTGGAGGAGAAAAGAAGCAAATAGGTGGGAGAAAAAAAAAGATGAAGTGGGAGGTAGGGGGGATGGTGTGGTGGTAGTTGGGGGAGAGGAGGGATGGGGAAAGGTGGAGAGAGATCAAGAAGGAAGGAGAAAAGAAGGAGGAGAGAAAAGAAAAGAAATGAAGAAAAGAGGGTAAGGTAGTGGTTTGTGGGAGAAAAGGTGGGGGGGGGGGTTATGAGTAAGAGGAGAGAGAGAGAGAAATATGGAGAGTGGGTTAGTAGAGGAAGGGGGAGAGAGAAAAAAAATACCTGGCCCTTGGTGTTTCCAAGGGCATAAGGTACACCAAGACCAGGAGGGTCCTGACCTTCACTGCAGCAGCCAGCTGGAGGAGAGAGGGGGCTGAGATCTTGATCAGCCCCCTGGAGCAGCAGTTCTGCAGATCCAGGGTCTGTTGTGTGAGCATACCCTCACCACTGTAGAGCAGCCCCTGAAACAGGGGGGTCTTCACACAGTGCCACGTGGCACTTTTGGAGATGGCCACGGGGAAAGAGAGGAGAGGGGCAAGGGAAGGGCAAAGACTCTTTTGCTCATAACTTATCACTCGCTGGATGGAATTGAGCAAAGGAGGACTCGTTGGAAAGCTTGTCGAAAGGCGCTTCCAACGCGATATGGCGTGGCATCATCAGTGGCCTGTAGTAATAGCGCTTGTTGAAAAACGAGCGCGGGCGATTTTGAAACCTCAAAAAAAAAAAAAAAATGCGATCTTTAAACTAATATAACTCCAAAACTAACGCACCAAAATTTGCAATCTATGGCTTGTTGGAAGCGTCTCGTCGAGAGCTTTCCAAAAAGCCAAAGATCCGAAAAACGGGACACCGTATGGAAAAGTTATAAAGCAAAACGTGCACCGGTGTCATTACGGGGATAGAAGTGGCGAGCGTTTTGCTCAAGCCACGTGACAAGTGATGGAGGGGGTGGGTGGGGGAAGGGAGCAGGGAGAAACGCCTGCTCGGATACCAATGTAGCGGACCCACCAGGAAGGTGCTCCGCCTGGGATAGTGATGGAGATGGAGGATGAGGGAGGAGCGAGATGGCACAGCGCAGCTCCCACGCAAGACTCCAACGCACGTACTCCAAACCGTGCAAGTGTAGAATGACCACGAAAACAGACAACTGTTGGGGTACACCCCAGCGGACTGACGGGACTGGACTGGACTGACTGGTACCGACAGAGGTACCGGCCTGGACTGGACTGGACTGCCCCCGAATAGAACACAGGCCTGTGAGAATAGACCAAGGGGCTGGTCTCACAGGCCAACCAACTAGAGGTCCGCTACAGGGACAGAAGGGCGGATGGATACATTTTTTTTTGCAATGGCCCAATCACGAGCCAAACGCTCTTCTATTGATAATTTGTATGATCACGAGGCTCAAAGGGATCCTTTGACACCCGCGTCCTCCACGACAAGTTTGAAAGTCGCTTATGATTTTTTTTTTAAATTGTTTAAATCATCCAAAGACCCTACCTGCATCCAAGAGGATGATCAAGCTACTTCTCTTTTTTTTAGAACCACTATTCCAGGCTATCACCCATGAACAACGTGAACATCTTGAAAGACCACTAACTAAGGAAGAAATTTTGACAGCTTTAATTCAGATAAAGGATAAAACACCGGGAGTGGATGGTCTGCCCAAAGAATTTTGGGAAGCCAAAGGATAAAACACCGGGAGTGGATGGTCTGCCCAAAGAATTTTGGGAAGCCATGTGACCCATTCTGTCACCAGACCTGATGAAATACTACCATGAGGTGTTGGTAACAGGTCAAATGAGAGAGATTGTCAGGCAATGAATTCTTACCCTATTATACAAAAAAAGGGATAAGTCCAATATCAAGAATTATAGACCAATTACTTTACTTACCGTAGTATGCAAATTGCTTGCTAAAACTCTGGCTAATCGTATGATCCCAGTAATGGCAGATATAATTCATCCCTCGCAAACAGGATTTATAAAAGATCGACATATATAAGATAATATCCTTCTAATCAATGAAATGGTCAAAGTTGCATGACAAACCAAACAAAATGCAGCTTTTGTTTTTATAAACTTTGAAAAGACAAATGATCATGTGGATTGGTGATTCCTAGACGCTTGCTTGCATACACTAAACTTTGGACCCAACATGTGTAGATGGGTTGAAATTCTACATATAAATGTCACCACACGTATTCTTGTGAATGGGTTGTTGTCTCCAGAAATCCGCCTTCAGAGATCAGTAAGGCAAGGCGACCCTCTGGCCCCTTTTCTTTTTGTTATTGTAATGAAAACCCTGGGTGCCAACCTTAGAGCTAATCACAATATCAAACGACTAAGCATTTCAGGAATCCCGGAAGTGGCAATACCAATAACCTCAATGTTTGCAGATGATCTTATGATAATAATAGAGGCTTCAGAGACAAACATGGAAGAAATAAAAAACCTATTGGACAAATTTTCTGCCCTCTCAGACATGGTAGTCAATTGGGGAAGTAAAACGCAAGGATGGTGGATCCACTCAAATAGCGGTCGTCCACCTGAATCCCCTAGGGTACAACGGTTGTCATTAGAAACCCCTCTTAGAGTGTTAGATGTATCGTTGACTGCCTCTGACAAACCCACAACTAATGATGAATGAATTTCAAAGCCCGCAATCCAAAAGATGAATCAATGGAAGAATCAAAATACCTCTCTTTTAGGGAGGACACTGGTTATAAATAATGTGGTGTTTGCTTCAATTTAGTACAAATCAACAATTTGGAAAATTAGCAAACCAGGAATCAAACATCTCTTAAAACAAGTGACGACATTTCTCTGGAGAGGAGATCACAAGCTTCAAAAGGTAATTCCGAGAGTGGCATGGTCTACCCTCATCCAACCTAAGTCCAGAGGAGGGTTAGGAATTTTGGACCCCACCCTACAATGTCAAGCTTTGTCCCTTCAGTGGATGATTAACCTCATTCTTGGTATAGACAAGTCGTGGCAACCCCTAGCCCTACAACAAATCAGAAAATTGGCACCGGACGCACCACTCGAAGTTCATCGCCTTACTTGGGTAGAAAACATATTTTGGCATATCCCTCGTTCTTCCGCACACTTGAGAAATGAAGGGGAAAAATGTATAACTCATAGAGACATTATCCTAGATAGTCTATGAGTGCCTCTTCTGAAAGTGTGGAGAAACTACCACTACCCAACAAACCTAAAACCATACGCTTTGAAAAAATTTTGATTACAAATGGATTACAGATGTTAACGGTTGTGTGTATAATAGCTTCACTCCTCCCTGGTCCCAATGGGTAAAAAAAAGGGTCATACGGATTAAAGACATTTGGGATCTACAAAAGAGAATACGGAAAAATCCAGATCAACTTAAAAAAATAATTACTTACGCCCACAAATTGGACCAGAACTTGGACCACATAACTAGTTTCATCCCTTTGATATAGGTCAGAGAATTGAGAAATGGTGTGAAGTTTCAAGAAGGTGATTTTGTTACAACTACACAAGATCCGCAAGATTGGAAGGTTGGGCAAATCATGAGTCTACTTTAGGAAGGAGCTCTAGTAACCTTGTTCAAAATAACAACAAATCATCTTCTCATTTCGATACCAGATAACCAGGTTGAGTTCTTCCCATTCAACGAAATGTTTAGAATCAGAGTTATTTTTATTTCGGCCATCACTTGATAGAGGACCTTCCATCCGAAATGCCCTATTCCAGATCTACCCTTTGACCCAAACGAATGGGTATGACAGACGGGTACAAGGAGTAAACCACGTACTCTACAATCCCTAACAATTAAGGCAACATATCGTCTGCTTCGACCTAGGGTGGATGTGGCATCTGTAATAAGGGACCGATAGACCAGACATTTGAACATAGATATACAAAGCATCAGAAATATAAAATTATTTAATCAACTAAAAAAACGGTCTGCTAAGTTTTCCTCGTTACAATGACAAATATTTCATCGATGTCTTCCAATGAATGATTAGTTCATTAATCGCACCAATCTAGAGCAACGGGGTCTGGCTCTCCCATGGTGTAAAGCATGTCTATCTGTCTTCCCCAACAAGAGAATCAGAGAAACGATTGAGCACGTATTCATCCAATGTCCTGGAACGGTGTTATTATGGAGAAGATGGGACTGTGTGTGGAGAGCACTGACAGGAATCGACTGGCCATGGGATTGGAAAGTCATCCTTAGGCTACTAGGTCAATGAGAACCACATGATATGCAAATTTTATTATTTCAGAAGAATTTGTTCGAACTTGGTCGAAAAGTCATTCTATGGGCATTATGGTACAAGAGGTGTGTTTATGAAAGAGAAGATGTAAGACTGGAAGGCATGAAATTTGTTGAACTAATTATTCAATTTGTACAGACAAAAATACGAGCGCACTGGAGAGAAGGTTAACCGACCCCCCAATTTTCACCCTTATTTATAAGAAAACCAAAGAGTCATTTTAACCATACTTTACACAAATCTGTAGAGTGCACTTCTTACTAACATATTGTAAAAAAAATAAAATAAAATAAAAATAATCATAAATATATATATATAAAACAGCAAGTCCAAAGTGCACTTTCATGAAATTTTACCAACATTTCAAGTTGTCGATTTTCACAATTTTCACCACTGCCCAAAACAACCATCTCCAGGAACCCAACAAACACCAAACTTGGCACATATGTATGGTCAGTAGTGCGATCGAAGATACAACCGCTTCATAAAAAAAAAGATATAATCAAATGCATTCAAAAATTCAATCAAGATTGACTGAGAGGAAATGAAGGAGGGTGCTTGGGAGAAGTGAAATGGTCGGGGAAGGAAGAACAGGGGGAAAATCTAAAGCGAGATTTTCTCCTAAGCTTCAAAGACTGGTTTTCGCTTCCTCTAGGAGCCACACTCAGATCTCCGGAATGTTTTCCTGACTTTTTCCGAACGTCGGAATTAGCAATGGTGGATTCGCAATGGTATCCTCAATGAAGTATGAACGCAACATTTTTTGGATCTCTGAGGTTTCTAGCATTCTGATGCAATCTCAGGGAAAAATTGTCTCCATTGTCGGACTGTTCGTTAGACCGTTTCTATGAGATATTTTTCTCCTAGATTTAATAGTTGTATCTGGTTGCCTGGTTTGGTTGAAGAGGCACTTTTTATCTTCACATATCTTTATAAAGATACGAAGGCTATGTAAATGGGACGCTGAACCCGGTTTCCAGCAGGTGACGCTCCCCACCAATAGATGGAGTCTTCACCCATGTGTTAGTGGTGTCTGCTCTTATCAGCAACACTAACACTGGTAGGGTTTTAAAAAAAAAAAAAAAAAAAAAAAAAACAATAAATATGCATAGAGTAGCCAGAGGATGAGCTAGGATTTTCTTCCATTGGAAAATGTCTGCACAACGGTTCGGATTTGGTCATTCTGCGACTAGACTAAAATTCCCAATGCCTGCACCTAAGCTGGGTAATGGTCCCAGTAATTGGTTACTTTTTTTCTCTTGTCGGGCCTTCCCTTTTATGAATAACAAATGAGCAAAGTTTTCTTGTTAAAAAAAAAAAAAAAAAAAAAATCTTTCAGGGGGAGAGGCTGCGAGTCTTCCGGTAGCGCTAACACTCTCTGTAGCAGGTCTGCTAGGGTAAGGAACTCGTTCCACACCACTTCACTTGAAACTCGAGTGCACACTCGAGTTGCAAAAGTGATTAAAAAATACCTGAGTCATGTTTCTTTCCACTCAACCCTCGAGTCCGCCCTTGAAATGAGAGGAAACAACTAACTCGTGGGAGGTTCAAACATGACAATGGCATTATAGTCCAGTTGATATAGCTCAGTGGTTAGAGTACCGGTTGGAAATGCGCATTGTCGTATGAGGTTGCGGGTTCAAAACTCAATTGCAGCCTTGTGCATGGACACCGACAGGGCGTTAGAATGACACACAGTTGAACACACATTCCCTTGGGTTGATGCACGGTAAGCTTATACAGACACTGCATGCGCACCACCCAAGGGTTGTCCATGGTGTTGTATGTCGGGTCTTGATACTGCGTAGGTTGCTTATGGTTGTTGCTCGTGATTGTTCTGTTGATCTCCCCAGTCTGGCATATCACACACAGGGGCCGTTTGCCATTGTTGCTCAAATGGTAGAGTCTTCAGGTCACATGTCAGAGATCACGGGTTTGAGTCTGGCTTGGGACTTTGGGGGGGGTTCTTGTCCAACTTGGCCTGTCATCTCTTCAAATGAACTCAGTTCCCTCTACATAGCACTGCACATATCTGGCCTTCGGGCACATACATCTCGCTATACAGTTACACAGAGCACACATAGCCTCCGGGCAGATACAAAACACATGGCCCTATGGGCTCATACAAATATACATAACCTCTGGGCATACACACATACACACAACTACGATACTGGGCTGGGGGGTCTATCAGGTATATGACGGGGTCTACTCACGCATGGCTTAGTTAAAGGGTAGGGGTAGGGATATAAGTCGCTCCGGCTTGTCTGTGACGTACCAGCTTCTGAGCCTGCACCATCTTCCGGACCCCTTCTCTCTCTTTTTCTTTTCGAGTTTTGCTCAGGCCAACAAGACCCCTCTCTGTTTTCTTTTTGATTAAAGGTGCTTTGCTGGGACCCGTGTTTTCAGTCTCATTGGTTCTTGAAATTCTGTTTTTTTCATAATTTGGGAAATGCATGGGAATTACACGCGTTTTAGCGAGCGCGTTAGGAATTTGGCTCGGCAGTTAGAAATTCCGAAATGAACGGAACCCGACGTGTCCTTTTTGTGCGTGAATGTTCTCGACCACGTCACGGGAAACTCTGGGAATTTGGTGGGAATAACGAATGGACGTAGGACTGTCTTTTTCCCGTGCCTACTTTACGCGCGGATATGGTGATTTCAATTTTTGAATTAGCATAGGACTTAGGAATCTGTAACTGTTTTGGTGCCTCTTTTTGCATTTGTGATCAGCGCCATGCAAGCGAGCTTCCCCCTTTCTACTCCCCTTGCTATCTTCGACGCTCCTTTCGCGCCCGCGCTCACTCTTCCTCTGTAACCGTCTTTCCCTCTCCCTCTCTCTCTCGCCCCCTGCACCTTTTCTCTTTCTTGATCATCTGAATCTTGGATTCGTTTCGCGCTATCCTGCGCACCCTTCTTCCTCCCAGTCTAAATCCTACGCCCAAGAACCCGGTCGGTCCTCTCTTTACCCCGCCTAGCCAAGGAGAAGCGTCGTGTAAGAGGAAACTCCTATTGCATGACGACTCTGATTGGCTACGATCGGACTCAGAAGGATCAGCATGGCTTTCGTCGAGCGACTATCCCAAGTCCTCCCTCACCCTTCCCTGCCCCAATCTATATCCTCCCTCGTATCTACCTCCTTTCCCGCAACTATAAATTTCGCAAGCGCGCCCGCAAATCTCTCTCTCAACTCGTCTGCCAACTTTCGGGAAGCAGTGGCTAGATGGTACGTGTGGAGTGCGAGTCGAAAAGTCCCGACGGGCCGACTGTAGTCTGGTCGGCGGTGCGCCTGATCGCCACGACGGACTGTGGGATCCGAGCAAGCCGTGCCGAGACTAAGTCGGCGGGGTGACGGTCGCAGTGGTGGAAAGTGGCACATGACGCTTGGGATCGTTAGTGCATGCATGGGGATAGTGATCAGAGTTGAATGGATGAATGGCCCGGTGCCATAGTTGAACTTCATGGCGGATGCACCTCCTTGTCTCGAATCTATTCTCTGGTGTGAGTTCAGTTCGACGACATTTAAGCCAGAAACTCTTCTTCATCATCGGATCATCTTAGTGTAATTTTCATCTATCTTGTCCGCTCCAGGTCTTTTCCTCTCTACCTTCTCTCTCTCCCTCTATGACATGAACGATTATGGATGCTTGTCGATCTATTGTACACGAGGAATGAGATGGTTGTTTTGGCTGACGCTTAATTAGTCACGGGGATAACGAGGCAGGGGTGCAGAGCACAAGAAGAACTGAGTGATGTATGACTGCCATTTTCGCACCTTCCTTGATGAATGTCTGTGAGAGATGAATGGGAATGCTTGGATGATGAGACGATTGCCTGGTGGACTTGTCTCCGACTAGATCGCATGATCATTGCGATTGACATGTGGGATGCATGCTAGATAGGATTTCTCTATTGCCATGTGGACCGATTTTCCCAAGCTGACTGGGCGCCGACCTCTCGCGTCCCCGCCACACCCTTTCCCGTATAACGAGAAGAGGACACGTGTATGCGAGTAGGGCGTACGAGAAGCCGTCGCCAAGATCGACGGAAGATACTACTTCCCTCCTGAAACTTGATGCTCTGGATTTGTCGGTGCTGGTGTTGTTATTGTAGACACACACTTTCCGCCTTATTTGTTGCTATTGTCGTTTAATGAGCTAATCGTCATCCCGTGGTCAGCAGTAGCGTCCCATTGGCCTAACACTCTGTGCAACGATTGTCGCCGCTTCGAGCGTTACCAATCGAAGGGCTTTCACTACCGAGTACGAGATGAAGATGAGCATAAGGAAAGAGCCACTCGGTTAAGGCCTTGCACCTCAGATTCAAAGTTGTGTAATGAGCGGCGTCGGGACTTGACCCGGAAACGAGATACCAAGTACGTGCCCGCCCCCTTCCACGGGAAACGAAAAGCGACGGTTCGATGGGAAGTTCAACGATACTTTTTGGATTGAATTTCCCCGTGCGGTGAGTCCCGCGCGCGCCTTCTTCTCCCTCAAAACCCGCGCCATGACGGACTCTCCCCCTTCTTACTAAGTCGGACCGGCACAGGGGCTTTCAGTTTTGTCTGTGTCCCCGCACTCAATTTTCCAAAAATCCTTGGCACACCCTATCTAGTTGTCTTTCCGGGCTCCCCCCCCTTCCTTTCCGCAAGTTTAAACACTCCGAACGGAAGGCAGCACAGGGCGTGAGGTTAGAGCGTCACATGTCTCAGCTCCGCCTAACCTTGGGTAAGCTAGGGGAAGAACAGTAGGATGTGTCTGCGGGCGCTGGTCTGCCTTGCTTAGGTAATCCTGTTGGGTAGACTCTCTGAATTGGGTCCGTAGAAGATTGCATGAGCCTGGCATCCAAAGTTTCCGTACGACAAGGTTCGTCCGCTTCCGCTTCCATCAGGGCTGGGAGGTTGGCCCAACCTTGGTGCTTGTCACTGTTGTTTGGTACAAATTGCCCTCGATACGGGTAGGGTGATGGTCCTGAGTGCTGGTCACACTGAGGTAGGATAGTGAGGACAAGGGGTGCGCTAGGAGTATTAACATGGGGATGGGTAGGGTGGGTGGCCTATCCTGTCAGGGCAACCATTGGTTGCCGCTACTAGCAATGACCGCGGGTCTGGTCCTTGGCCTCCAGAACACTTTGGGCTTTTGAGACCAGAATTGGAAAAAAAAAAAAAAAAAAAAAACGGAAAATAACGGGGAAAAAAAAAACATTGGGGGGTTCTACATGTACCTGAAACCGCCTCGCGCCGCTCGCTTGCACAGTTCTCAAGGGCAGCTCAAGTGTGGCCCAAGAGGTCACTTGAAAAATCACCTCGTTTGCCTGGGCCGCACTTGAGCCGCCCTTGAGAGTTTCCCGCCTGTTTGATAATCTCGAAAACCTAATGAATACCCGCAAGTGATTAGCGAAACTCAAGGGCACCGTGGAACGGCATTGGGCAAGAGACCCTTGAGTTTCGAGTGGTCTGGAACGAGCCCCTAAGCGCTGCCTAAAGACTCAAGGCCCCTAGGGGTACAGTAGTTGGCGTCAATGACGCTCCAAGTTAGTGCTCCTGGGTAGTACCAGGGCGACCATCCGAGTCACCGTGAATCACCGTCATGATGTCCACGGTGTCTTTCCCTCCTTCGTGTTCCTTTCCGTGTCATCCTCTTGGTAGGGAAGGAAGGGCAGTCATCCCCCTCTGTACGGTCATAATTTGACTTGTTGAAGAAAGACGTGGAGAATCTGTTGTGATTTCATAAGTGGAACGCGATAGGACAGGTGAGCATCTCTACGGTGCCCACCCCTGACATGGAGTCTATAATAATTCCTTCCCTAGTAACTTGGAGCGGTAGAGCTTGGAGCGGGAGATTTCAACGGCAGGAGCCGGAGGTTCGTTCGAGGCAAACGAAGATGGCAGCACATCGGGGGAGAGCCAATCATGTTGGAGGACTAAGTCGCTCACCACCGGCTCTACGGACGTGCCCCTAACAGATGAAGATCGGATGCATCTGCTGATGTCCAAATGCTACGCTGATGGAATCCTACCCGACAAATTCCGGCATGGAGAGTGAGTAATTGAAGGAGGAGTACGTACCTTCGCCGTGACTCCACGGCTCGATGAGCTGACAAAAAACTGGTTGAAGGAGCGGACAGTAACGATCATATCTCAAGGTGCTGCCAGGGACTTGCCAATGCGAGTTAGAGAAGACCTCATCCGTGCATTCGAAAACGACTCGTACCGGCAGAGGATCTTTGATCGGAACACGAAGAGGGGCTGAGTACATGCAGAGGGACCAAACGTCATCTCTTACGTAGCGAGGTCGAGAGAGGTGGCCCAGTGGATCGTAGCCAAGGCAGAAGACAACATTACGATTCGAGGAGTTGAGTATTCCATACACTTCAAATCATGGATGGCACGGATGGAGCTAGACGAAAGAAGGTGTTTGGAAAATGAATCGAAGTTTTGAGTCATGGCTATAAGAGTGTCTCTAAGGGTGATGTTCCATGTCGAAAGTATGGTGGAAACCTCAATGGGCCATGTTATCAACAGCTTACCTTCAAAACAAGACCGAACCAGACCGAAACTGATGAATTTGAAGTTTGAGTTGGTTAAGGAAGTGCGTGATAGTTTTGAACCGGAACTACCTATTCGTCTTGGAAGGGAAGTGTTCCAGATTAAATTCGTTTGTAAACATATACCATGGTGCAAGAAATGTTGGTGGTGGTTTCACACAATGTCATCGACGGAGGGTTATCCACGTGCAAGCGAAGGTGAAGGCGAGGCTTTCGAAAGACAGCCACAAGGCGGGAACTCGGACTATCGACAATAACAACCGCTAGTAAATAGACATATACGGGAGGCGGCGAGAGACGAAGCCGGTGGTGGTGGAGAAGGGGGCGCACCTACAATGGACACGACAATCAGTTGGCTGACATTACAAGAAAGGGGAGGTCAGCGAGTTTTTTTCGCTCCGTTGGGGTCTCAAGCAAGTAGATAGCAATCAAGAGGAGGGTGTGAGATCAACAGAGCTGGTTCGCAAAGTTCAAGAGGCGAATCTAATGATGGAGGCCGCTAATTCCAAGGAGCGTCTTCAACATATCCACCCCCCAGGAGGGTAGGCCCGGTATGAGCGAGGCAACGACATGTTTACCTCTTTGCCCTACCGTCCAAGGTGTATGGTTGGGGCCGCCGTTGGATGCTCGGCTAACACAACGACTGACCATTTTTCAATAATTTTGCCTCCCTTTTCATCTTTCCCTACCCCCATCTACGCACACTAATGTCTAGAATTAAGGTAGTGTATATTGCTCATTCTATCGATGGAAGTACTCTCTCTCTCTCTCTCTCTCTCTCTCTCTCTCTCTCTCTCTCTCTCTCTCTCTCTC
>BFEA01000902.1:323903-340440 GCA_003427395.1 Chara braunii | reverse complement strand
GGCTGCAACATGGCCCCTTCGCAAGGATGACACCAATGGTCCACACATGTAAGCAGCTGAAGAGTTCAAAAGTGAGCTGTTGAACGAAAGAGTATATGTTCAAGGCCCACTGTCAAAAAGCGAGAGAAACTTAGGACATACTCACACGGTGACCCCAAATTCCCAAAAAATGCGGATTTGGGAATGCCGGATTTGTGTTTTTTGAGTACGCCGCCGGTCACACTCCGTTCCCATTTCTAATAAGACATGGTCAGGTGAGGGTGCCGAAATGGGGATTTGGGGAATCTCTGGTCACACATAGCCAGCCGTTGTTTTCCGCCACACGGGCTTCCGGGAGTGCCGCCACAGGCTGGTTCACGGGCCAGATGCACTCTAGCACTTTTTTGGTCTCCCATTCACCAGCACCGCAACGGAGAGACAGCCTTTGGCCCATGGGCTTCGAGGAGCACCCCTCCAGGCTGGTTCACAGCCCATAAAGTGGACAGTGTGCACCAGCCTGGGAGCATACCGTGTGTGCGCTGGTTCGGAAGGGGTGAGCCACAGGGAGCACGGTAGCGGCACACGACCGGAAATATCGGTGGGGGGCGCGAAGTCTGGGGCAGGTGGGCGTGAAGGTGCAAGTGGGCATTTTTTTGCCGTGACACGGGCTTGGGAGCCAGGGGGAGGAACCGCGCAGGCAGGGGGAGGAACCGCAGAGGCAGGGGGAGGAACCGTGGAGGCAGGGGGAGCAGCCGTGGAGGCAGGGGGAGGAACTGCGGAGGTAGGCGGGGAACTGCGGAGATGGCTGGTAGAAAGGCAGAGGCCAAGCGGAGGAAAGAGGTGAACGGGCGGAAGGGCAGCGGAAGTCCGAAATGGAAATAAACGGGCCCACACACATCTTGGCACTTGAAAACAAAAGACGAATCTACAGGCTAAAGATCACTAAGTAGACACCAAGAATACACCCACGCGCGTGTGACCAGACCACACGGACGTGTAAAACCTCAAAATTCCATAAGACAGCCCGTATTTTCGATAATAAATCACGAACCAATTTTGCCCAAGTCGAAAAATGAAATAGGGCATTTGTGATCACCTCCAGAGGTGACCGCAAAATCCCTTGCCCCGCGGCTTCCCAGGCCGCTGACAAATGGGCGCAGGAATAGTACATTTGTGAATTTGGTAGGTCCGTGTGACCGGCCTTTTCCCCTTTTTTTTGGGATTTTGGGAATATAGGTCCCCGTGTGATTATGCCCTTAGACAGAAACTCCACCCCGCTTCCAAAAAAAAGAAACTCAAAAAAAAAAAAAAAAAAAAAAAAAAATCCAACCCCATTTCAGCAGTGGGTGGGCAGTGGGCAGTGGATAATCCTGAAGCGAGTGCTTTACCATTTATAAAGGCACCTTGAAGGGAATCTGCGGGGTCAAGATGCTCCTGGGATAAGGTTCGGCCCTCAAGGGGCGGGTCCCACAGGAAATGTTATTACAACTATTAACTAAAGAGTTACTACGGAAACAGAAAAAAAAGAGAGCAATAAGGTTGATCCTGTTAACTTCAACACAAGGTCTTCTTTGACGGAATGTGGCCTGCAAATGTGGCTAGTACATGGTGTGTGTGTGTGCCCCCTTACCATGGATCTCACCCTTGAACGATCGGACAAACTCCTGGCCACCGAGCGCGGACATGGCACGAAGTTGTGCAGTCCCCTTAGGGCGACTAGGCTCCACTGGTGCTAAGGTCATGCAAGCGAAGTATGAATCTCGCTATTATGAAGACTAGGTTCATGCTTTCCAAGAATGAACCTAGCATCAGTCAAGCCTGGCTCAAAGCCCCTGTAGTGCTATGTTAGTGCTGGGAAAGCATGAACCTTCCAGTTGTAATGGCCCAGGTCGTCAATCCTTAGCACGAAAATAGCACTAGTGGGGCCTGGCCTATTTGCATGTCCAATCCGGGAGTCCAACACATAACCAACGG
Source organism: Chara braunii (assembly GCA_003427395.1). Classification (NCBI taxonomy): domain Eukaryota; kingdom Viridiplantae; phylum Streptophyta; class Charophyceae; order Charales; family Characeae; genus Chara; species Chara braunii. Next base: position 338,487 of record BFEA01000902.1, on the reverse strand, counting down.
CTTGTCACGCAAACACCCAACCAATAGGCTATTTGGTTATTTGGCTATTTGGCCCTACCAGTGCTTTGTTTCTGTGCTCAATCAACACAGACCCAGCCAGGCTTCCAACCAATTAGAAAGAAAAAAAAAGGGAAAAAAGAAGGAGGCAAGTTACTCACTGCTGATCAGCAGCACAATGTAGGAGACAGTAGGACCCATCTCACCTTCAGGTTCTAATACCATCATGATATGGGGATGGCTCTGCAGGTAGTGCCCCTTTGACTACCAGGTCAAGCCCTTTTTTCTCTTCCAAAAGGGAGTAGCCTTACAGCTATGGCCCTTTCCATTCTTGGGAGCAGCAGATGTGGACATTACTCGTCTCCTCCTTCACTCCCCCCCTCCCTCCCCCCTGCACGGGTCCATAGCACTTGTCAGAACTCATCTCCCCCACACCGCAAAACAGAGGCCATCAAGTCTACACAACAATCATCGCATATGACTTAATCAGGGTACAGCTATCATTTAAAAAATCATCTTGGTAACAGCAGCAGCCAGAACAAAAGGACCAATCTTAGAAGCATGTGCCCAGCTTGGACCCCTGCACACCACATTCTTGCACAACCCCATTTTGGCCAAAGTTTTTCTGGGTTCTTGTACTACTGTAGCTCTGATTTCAATTTTGCTCTACTTGGCTAAATCCTTTGAATTTTTGCGCTTATATCCCCAAAAATCCCAAATGGAAGTCAGTTTTGTTTACTGTGCCGTGAGCCTGTGTGAGGAACTCAGGCAGCATAAGCTTGTGACGTTCAACCTCAGCATGCCCTGCACTGTCTTCGGGTCGGAGTGACAAAAATGCAGAAAATGCCCTGGAAGAACAGCAAAGTGGGGTGTGCCAAGGATTTTTGGAAAATTGAGCGTGGGGACACGGACAGAACTGAAAACCCCCCGTGTGGTTCCGGTTTTAGTGAAAAACGGCCATTGCCACACGGGAAAGAAATAGTGCGCGCAGCTTTCAAACGTTAGTTTAATCCAAGAAGTATCTCTGAACTTCCACCCGGACGTTAGTTTAATCCAAGAAGTATCTCTGAACTTCCATCCGGGCTACCCGACGTTTTTTCCGAATGGAAAGGCGTGGGTACGCACGTGGGGTCTCATTTTCGGATTGAGTCCTATCTGACATGGAAGCCCGCAGCCGGGTAGCTCTTTCCATATGCTCGTCCTCGCCATGTGTCCTGTAACGGAACCCTCTTTCCAGATAACGCTTAGTGCAGCAACAATCGCTGCAGAGAGTGTTGGGCCAATGAGGTGCCACTGGCGATGACAGTCAACTCGTTAAAAAGCAATAATAAAGAATAAGGCAGAAAATGGGTGTCGACTATAACAAAAGCAGCGCCTACAAATCTTGAACACCTGGTCTCGGGAGGAAAGTAATACCACCCTCTGATCTTTGCGACGGCTTCTTGTACGCCCCACTCACATACACGGGTCCTTTCCTCGTTGTACGAGAACGGTCGTGGCGGACATACGGGAGGTCGGCGCCTGGCCCTGTCCATCTGATCAGTCCACATGACATACATTAATCAAAGGCGTGAGGTCATGCAGTCCGACATTTGCCCCGATAAGAGACAGACTATTTCCGATCATTCATTCGAGAGGGCGAGAAACTACAGTTAGACATGCATCGAAAGGATCAAATCACATCGAAATATAAATTTATTTCTGTTATCAAAGCAACAACTCAGTCAATGCGCACAGAAAGATGTCATTTTCCTGACTTGTTTCGGTGCTCCCTTAGGTCCGTCCGGCGAGTTGTGAGCATAAAAAACAAGTAAGGGTGAGAGAGCACTCAGGCGTCGACCATCATCACAAGCGCGCATCATTCATCGTGTGCAAAGGAATAGAGGGAGAGACCAAGCAAGATCGCTCAAGCTTGCTGGTCTCTTAAATTCAACGATGCTCGTTCCCACGAGACCCGATTGAATTTAACGACACGAGCGGGACAAGATCTCATAAGTAGATTGGGGTGCGGGAGTCATCAGGACATTCAAACATCCATGAAGAAAACACCGAGAACATGAGAGAGGGAAAGAGAGAAGCAGAGACCAAAAGGTGTTGACGGAGCCGTAGCTCAACCGAAGAAGGGGACTAAGGAAAGAGAAAGAGTTATAAGCAGACAAGTAGATCTGAGAAAAAAACGGCATTCCGCCATGGACTTAGCTTCCAAAATAAGAGGAGGAACCGACGATCAAGGCACACAAGCCTTTTGCTCTCCTATCATGGCCCCTCGCCGTGCAATCACTCGTACACACACACCTTCTGTACTCAAGTACTGGCGATCCCGACCGCCACATACCGACCTCCACACCACAACGATCGCCATCCCGCCAACTCAACTTCTACACCAACTTGCCCAGATCCCACTGTTCGTCGCGGTCACCCAGCGCACAGCATTGCAAAACTACAGTCAGCTCGTCAGGACTTTTCGACTCGTCGATCATCACATCATCTAGCCACTACTTCTTTGAAGTTGGCATATGGGTTGAGAGAGATTTTAGGATGCGCTTGCAGATTTTATAGCTGTGGAGAGAGAAGCGGAAGGCGAGAGGGAGGGAAAAAGGGGGTAAAGATGGAGAGGAGAATTGGGATCATTCGCCTTGGGAAAGCTATATTTACCCACACGGTATGACGGGATTATTCCCTGCTTGAACATTGTCACCTAATTGTCTAAAGGTTCTGAGGTGGGGGATCGGTACGGACTTCCGGTATGGGGACGAAGGAGGGAAAGGGGAAGGAGCAAAGAGCGGTGTGGAGCGGTACCAAGAGACGGAGGGAGGGAAAAGTAAGCGCGAAAGAGAATCGGATGGAAAACAATTACAAGTTGAGGGAAGAAGGCGCGAAGGAGAGAAGGGCAAAAATGACTTCGGATATCACAGGAAGTGGAGGAAGCTTGCATGCATGGCGCTGACGCGGAAACAAAAACCACCAGAACACTTATGCTAACTCTAAGACTACTTCAAGATTGAAAATTTTTAATGCAATACCCCCACACGAAATTGGACGCGCGAAAATTCCTATGCCTATTTAAATTCTTTCTTAAGATTCACCGAGTTTTCGAGGGCAAGTTTGGGAACACTCACGTACAAGAAAAGACACGTCAACGGGAAGTGTGCCTACAGATTCCGGAATTCCCAATTGTTGAACAAAATTCCTAGCTCGCTCGTTAAGGCGCACGTAACTCCTACGTAAATTCGTGGATTGCTGAAAATTTTATTTTTTTTCAAAAACGTCTGAGGAAAACAACGAGTCTTAAAAGTGCGGGGGTAGGAGACTCAACGGCCACTGATTCCACGCATTACCTGCCAGCCACAAAGAAGGTACCCCTAAGCCCGTTAGAGGAGGGGGGGGGGGCGGATGAGTAGCAAAACTCGAGGCTTACGAAGATCGTTCAAGCATGAAAGTTGGCACGTCACATATGTGACATTCAGGAGGTTCCAAAATTATGCAATCTGCATGGCATTGCACGGAAGTTGTGGGAAGGGTAATTTACACAATGAGGTGGAAGAGGGAGGAAAAAAAAGAGAGAGAGCGAAGATGTTTCCGAGCCCAGCGTATCAATAAGCAGAGGAACACACGTTGCATCAGGCTGAAGTGATGTTGTTTGGCATATAAAAATCCATGTCGACGCCAACTTCAATTGTAATGTCCTCGCAAAGCTGTTGCCATCGCGTCTTGGCAACAATCTTATGTTCTGCATACGGTATCAGGACCTTGAGTGTCTGGTTGTCTTCCAGGTGACACCATCGGGATCCAAATTGGTCCCATCTCCATCACCAGCTCACTGATGTTCTGCCCGATCATAATTAACGAGGAAAGAAGGAGGTGGTGGTTGGGGCCATTGGGAAGGGAATGGAGGGAAATGATCGTTAGGTTCATCACCAAGATCGACGAAGTGAACGATTCGGAGCGCACGAGGGAATCGGCGATTGGGTCGGGGAAGGGAGGCGATGAAATTTGCGTAGAGGGTGGGGGTTGTGCGTAGGATATCGTCGCATTGAGACTCGTAATCTTCTACTGTCGGGAAGGTCCCGGAGATTATGCAACTTAAATACAACTCCATGTGGCACTGCTTGTACTGCCTCCATGCGACGTTGAAGAGAAGGATGTTGAGGAGAAATGGCGGGGGAAAATGGGGATGGACTTCACACAACAGTTGGACTGGTCGGTGACAATAGCAAAGCTGGTTGACAAAGATGTGGTAGTCAGGGGGAAAGTCGACGCGAGGGAGTGGAGAGAAGGAAAGGTAATCAAGAGGGCGGAGGAAGACGGAACGAGGACGGAGTGCTCGAGTTGGGAGGAGGACGGGGCCGAATCGTGGAGGGGATGAGAGAGGAGGGAGATGGTGAGTGAGAGTGGCGTCGACGACGGGAGGATATTGCGCCATGGTGGCGACTGGCTGCTTCTTCGGGCAGATCAGGATTTCGCTAGGAATCTCCTGGTCTCGCTACCCATGAGCTTGTAAGTGGCGCTTCGAAATGTTGGAGCTGAGACGGTTCTTCGTGTAGCTTCGTCGGCGCCTCGACTTCTGGTCCCTCTTTTTTTTTGTTTTTTCTTCTTCCTCTTCTTCTTCTTCTTCTATTATGGATTCCGCTTCCGGTTCTTCCTTCTCGCTAAGGGTTGGAATCGCTATAAGCTCGAGGTCATCATCTGATGGCACCTCCCCATTATCCCGATGTGCAATCCAAAAATTCACCAGTTCGGAGCTATTAGGAGAGAGTCTATCTAGATCTATAAAGTTCCACGTGGCCGGATTGTGTTTGTTCAGAAACTGCCTTGCGTCCTCTATGCAACCCGTTCAGATAACGGTAGACGTCCACGTTCGATCGAGGATGACCGACTATGTCTTGTTAGGATCGATGGGGTTGAAGGAAATGACGTTGAGAGGCAAATCGTCAACGATCTGCAGATTCTGCACCAGAAACGCAAGGATCTCGTTGGCGATGATAGCTCTTCCTCGTTGTTCCACTTCTCGAAACAGAAGTCCAACAAGAACTTGAAGCCCGCTCGTTTTGGATTGCCACACCTATACAAGAGGTATAGTGACCTTGACTTGATCGACCAATGCGCCAGCCGGATAGTAGCGTTCCCAATGAGTTTTCATGGAGAACATACAAAAAATGGTTGCCACAAATCTAGTTAAATCTCGATTATTGCGAGCAGAGTGAATCAAAAGAAGAGGCGGGGGATCCAAGATCGTCGTTATTGAGGGCGAGAGATGAAGGGAGGAAGAAGGAATGGGGTCGTTAGAAGGGAGGAAAGGACGGAGGTAGGAGATGTGGCGGACGATGGGAAAAGAGCAATGACTTTCGTTGTTTCAAGAGCGATTCGCATGACGTAATTGTACCAGGTCCCCCAATTTATACCGAATTTGAGGGTCTTCATTCTGGTTTCGGTCCTCATAACTACGGACTTGCCTACCGTGGGCCAATTCGGTTATCCTTTATCTTCCATCTAGGGACTGCACTTTCCATTAATTCGGCGTACCTTTTCGCCTTAGCTTTCATGAACGCCCGCATGTCTCTACCCCGTGGCTCGACAATTTTCAAGACATCCGGGTTGATGATGCAGGGGATACTGTTGGTCTGTAGTTGAAAAGGGGTGAATCTCGTCGGTTCATGAGGGGTGGCCCGATTAGTCCTCATAATTTGGTATACAATCTCGGGTCAGGGACACATGTCGCAACAAGGTTCTACGCAGCGCCGCCTTTATCATTCGATTCACATTTTTTGTGAGTCCGTTGGATTGAGAAGCATGTGGCGTAGTGTGTCAGAGACCAACGCCTCTCTGTGTCAGCAACTCTTTTACTTCAGCCTTGAACTCAAACCCATTGTCGACTAAGTTTTCTTCTGTATCTATATGGGTATTCAGGTATCGGTCGATGTAGGTAGCCATTTATGAGGCCTTACTTGTCTTACATGGTTGAACCTCTATATACTTTAAAAAGTAATCAATTAAAACCAATAAAATCGATTATTGGCAACTCTTAGGTGCAAGTGGCACATCGATATCTGTTATGTTCATACTGACACGCTGAAAAGGACGCTCAACTTTCGTCGGTACTATGGTGTTTGGCTCGCGGATCGGTGCTCGATCCGCGGAACAGACCAGACAATTTTCGACCACGTGCTTCACATCTCCGCGAATATTAGACCACATCATCGATTACGATCGATAGTTACTTCTCTGACACGTATCACAAAATAAGCGGCTTGCTTCTTGTGAGCGGATCGAGTCCATTCATACCATTGAAACGGATGTGGAACCGTCAACCATAATCCTAATCCATTTATTTTACACTTATCTAGATGGTCGTTGATCTATCGGTAGTCCCGAGATCTCTTGGTTGTCCGACGTCTGTCATGTTTTGTGTAGCTATCTAGCGATTTACCAGCTAATTTTATCATCAAGATTTTGTTCGTCCAGACTTCAGCTCGCTGATATTTTTCGTCATACGCGAGTCCGTCAGTTCTAGCGGCTTCGAATCGAGCTTATGCTGTAAGTTCATCGGTCCGACGAAGAGGAAATTTCCGTACCTTGCTAACCGTCCGATATCAAATACAGGCGCCATGCGCACGATTGAGACACGTGGCGCAATCTACCTAGTCGACAAATCCTGACTTGTGAGGATATCAATCTACTCGGTAAACTCGAAAAATACACGTTCAAAAATGACAAATTTATTAGGAAGGTCCGAAAAGAACGAGGGATCGGGGATTCACAAAGGGGTGGAGTAAGCAGGGGGAGAAAGGCGGGCAGCCATTGCTCACGAATGAAAGTTTAATGCTTCTATAAAATCTCCACCTCACCATACGTAGGCTTGTTCTTCAACTCTGAATCATTCCACAGGATCACTTCTTCACTCGCTGGAACTTTGTAAGGCTGATGCAGACGTGTCAGTCCGTCGGCATTCCCGTGTCGCTCGTGCTTTCAGTGGCGGATGTCAAATTCCATGCTCTGCAACATGGTCGCTCATCGTCCTTCTTCAAGGCTAGAAGTGGCTTATGGTCGGTTACCAGAGTGAACTTACGACCGTATAAGTACGCTCGGAAGTGGTTGATTCCCCATAAAGCAGCAAAGCATTCCCCTGCTGACGCCGAGTAGTTCCTCTTGTAGGTGGGTATGGTCTTAAAAGCATATTCCACCATGTGTTCCAGCCTGTCTGGTCCCACATGGACCAAAATCGTTGAGATCGCCTCAAGGTGCCAATCGGTAGTCAGGATAAAAGGTTCTTCTGGGTCCAGCCTGATAAGAATTGGAGTGGAAATCAGGGTCGCCTTCAACTTCCAAAATGTCTGATTGCATTAGGCATTCCAAATCAACGGCTGATCTTTCTTCAGCAGATTTGTGAGAGGTCCTGCAATTATCGCAAAACCCTTGATGAACCTTCTATAGTACGAGGCTAGTCCCAAAAACGTGCGAACTTGAGTAAGCGACGTTGGTACCGGTGTCGGGAAACCCGGGGAGGTGGGGGTCTGCCGCTGCTGTAGCCAGGGGCAACAGCATTTGTCACCCGCCCGTTTCCGAGGAGCAGACAAGTGGGTTTCAGATTGCATGTCACACCCCCCACTTTGGAGCGCGCGTCGGAACTCACTCTTCAATAGCAGAAATAAATTAAATTAAAAACTTAAATAAATTAAATTATAGTCTGCGTGGTGACCACTGCATCAGCACGCTGTTCCTTTCAGTGTCACTAGTGTTTCATATCTTCTGAACAGCGAATTTGTGGACAACACCAGTTGACTGAATACCTGATTACTATGGGGGGGGGGGGGGGGGGGGTTCAATCTTTTAATAGAGTCCTGGTGCAGTACTCGGGTTTTGAATGTTGCCTGTATACTTGGCGATTATCGAGAGCTCAAACCACATTCACCTTTCAAATCCACCCGTCCAGGTAATGATCAACGAGTCCCTGATTCCACAATGAGCGTTATGAAACTGGCTTGCCAGCGAACTGCCAGTATTGTTCGGCCAATGAACAAGAAGTGTTTGTCCTCTAAATGAGCAACAGTTTTCATATCTGCCTATCAACAGTGAATGTCGGGTCTTCCAATGAGCAGCGGATCAGCCAATGGGCAAGGGTCTGCCAATTGGCAGAGAAGGTCTGATCTTCAAATGAGCAGGGGGTGTCAGACCCATCAACGAGCAGCGGGAGTATGATCAGCCAATGGGCAAGGGTTTTCTGATCTCCCAATGAGCAAGGGTTCTCTGATCTTCCAATTGGCAGCGAAGGTCTGATCTTCAAATCAGCAGCGGGTGTTTGACCCATCAATGAGCAGCGGGAGTATAATCAGCCAATGAGCACGGTTTTTTTTATCTCCCAATGGGCAAGGGTTCTCTGGTCTGCCAATTGGTAGCGAATGTCTGGTCTTCAAATGAGCAGTGGGTGTCTGACCTGTCAATGAGCAACGGGAGTAGATCAGCCAATGAGCAAGGGTTTTCTGATCTGCCAATGAGCGAGGGTTTTCTGATCTGCCGATTGGCAGCGAATGTCTGGTCAATTCTTTTTCCAAACCCATCTGTCAGCCCTCTCTCACTCCTGGGGCACATTTTCTCTCTCTCGTGCACGCACATGCACTCGTGTTACACTCTGCACTCTCTCCTCCATATCTCGCTTGCTGGCTCACACACTGTTTTGGGCCTTCACGTCCTGTCCTCGTCCGTACTTAGAGCCAGGTGGACTAACTCGGGCGAGAAAAAAGACATGCACGCTGTCTCACTTACTCGTTATTTCCCCCCTGCTCTCTCCCAATCACTTCTTCTCTCATCAGAGCTCATGTGCTCTCTCTCTCTCTCTCTCTCTCTCTCTCTCTCTCTCTCTCTCTCTCTCTCTCTCTCTCTCTCTCTCTCTCTCTCTCTCTCTCAGGAACGCATCCACTCACTCTCTCGCTCCCTCTTACTCTCTCTCTCTCTCTCTCTCTGTCTCGCACACTCTCTTTCTCTCAAGGTCATACACTCACACATACACACACGCTAGCATGCTCTGCCAATCACCCTCTCGCTCACGCACGTCTTCTCTCAGTCTCTCTCTCCCCTCTCTTTGTCACTCTCTCTACTCTCACTTACTCACTCCGGAGCGGGGCGCGCACTGTGGCGTCCCTCATAGCAGATTGTACATCAGCTAAACCCGAAGTCTGCATGCTGCCACAAACGGGCACGACCAACGATGAAGGAAGTCAACTCACCTCTTAGCTGCAGCCCGCTTGCTCGCGTGAACAGACACAAACCAACACCATCTCCACTGCGGAGTCCTGGTTTGTTGTTCCCTCTGAGGGTTGTGGACACCTGGTGCCTTCTCCCCCTTGCTTTCCCGTTCCGAATTGATCCCCTCCGTGTGTTCCATACAGCTTTATTCCAGTTGCAGCAACCAGCGCCCACGGCCTCAATTGAAGCTGGGGAAGCTGGCTGCCCGCTGGCTGCTTGGTACCACGGCACTGCCGGTACAACGCTGGCCCAAGCCTCAACTCTGGAAATATGGGACCCAGCTGTGTCATTTCCGATGCCGCAGGCCTCATGAAGACCCCTGGCCCTGAATAAGCCCGATGAGGCCTCAAAAATTTCCCCAGTCGGTGTGGAAAATGACCCAAGTAGCCACTGAATGAAGCTAGACCACAAAACTGGTCACCACAATCGTCAAAGACGGTGACGAAATGAACAGCTGATGTAACCAACAAATAATCTGATGTCGTCGAGTCGTCACTGCCATGGAAACCGAGGCCCCTTATGCATTTTTCTTTTGTTTTTGTTTCATTTCGAATCTCTTTATTTCTTTCTGCTTTTTCCTAGGCTACCATAGTGGCCCGGGGCCACTTGCCCGGCCGGGCCAAAAAAAAATAATTTTTTTTTTTTAACTTTTATTTTAAATTTGGCGAAGAATTTCCATGTGACTCTGAGGCAAAAGTTGTTCAGTTTATTTTCCTGCATAACATAGTTTTTTTTCGGATTTTGTTTTTTTTTGTTTTTGCTAGGACCTTCCCTGGTCCTTGCATGGGCGGGCCGTCCAGGAAAATAGGGTGATCCGGGCGGCCCGGCTGGTAGCCTAGTTTTTTTCTCTTTTCCTTTCTTTTTTTTTTTTGAAAAATCAGCCAGCGGGAGTTCATTCGCCCGACCCCCTAAAGACGCGGCGCGTTAACGGCCGCGGCTTTTTTTTTGTAGCTGGTAGAGGTACTGGTGGTTTGGTCAATTATAAAAACAAGAGGAATGCCCGCCGCGACAGCTATGAATCTCCTTATTGTACATTCTACTCACTCAACTACCTCTAATGCGCATGTCAAACTTGGAACTAGAGCTCAAGTATTCAAGATCGCGGGAAGGGATCTGCGTAAACGTTCAAGTGCGAAACCAGACAAAATTTCGCTTGGAATCACTGACCAAACTGTAGAAGATTGGGAAAAATCAGTGAGTGGAAAAGGCACTCCCACGCATTAATCCACATTACTCACACGGATGGGAGCTGCGCGGGGCCCTTCTTGTTATTATTGATTCCTATCATTACATTCCAATACTACCAACTGACCGATCAAAGATATTCATTTTCCAACTGTTGAGTTACAATGCAGCAGACAGGCAATGACGATACCGTGTGCCGAAGAAAGAAACAATGGAACAGACGTAATGCGTAAAGAAGAAAGAAACAATGGGACAGACAACCTGCAGCAAATAACACAAGCCCAATCGCATTGCACAGCAGAAGGCACTGGAACGGGACAAAAAGAATTTGAAAGATGATGCCGAAGAAGGAAGCACTCTGTTAGGTCACAGATTTCAGTCGCTCATTATCGACACCCCCCCGCCTTCCCCCCCTCCCCTCATCCATTGAAAAGGGCTCCCCTTTCTTCGACCCTATATACAAATGTCACGTATGTTCTTCTCGGCTACTACTGCCAATGCAGTAGTTAAACTCACAAGCTGAGAGGCTGTCCTCGTCAGAGAGTCGTCCTCTGCATCCTCTGCATCCTCTGCGTTTCTGCCAAATATCCACCACAACCTGGTGCAATTCAGCGCCCCTTCGTCCTGCCCGATGTGCCTGTGACTGCCTGAGCCGTTCCCCTCTGAGTGGTGGTACCCCGCGGTTGCACCCCTCTTCTTCCAGCAATGCCGTTCTCCTTCCCCCGCCATCCCTCACTGCCACCTATTCCCCACCTCCTCAGCTCGTGTCCTTCGCGCACATGCCTGTCGCTCAACGCCCTCCCCACTGACTGCGACCTCCCTCTTTGTCTCCAGCCCAAGCCCCTGTGTCGGTCCAAACTAACAGTGATTTTTGTCGCATCCCATTCCTCATCGCCTAATCTCCACAATCGCAGGAGTTCCCTGTCCCACGGATCGTATGGGACTACCTCTCCTTTGTACAACCGCGCCTTCTGCCATGCCTCCATCTCCCACGGTTGAAACTGCTTGCTTTCGTCAAACTCCTCTTCTTGCTCCAGCAAGACGCTGTTTCCATTCTTCCCTTTCGTTCTCCGCGTCCCCTCTCCGTCTCTGTCCCCTTCCTTGCCTTCAGCAGCCATCTCTGCAGCCTTCTTCTTTGCCACCTTTCGGGCAGAAATGCGTGCATATATGGCACTGGATACCGGCTTCTTTCGGGCAAGAAGCGCTTGTGTGGACCCATGAAAGTGTTGGAGCCTGCAAACGCCCAGGGCTTGAGAATGGGCAAAAAGACCGCCATCCTCGTAACGATACCGGGACAGGAAGTCAGCACCCGTTTTGGGCCAATCAGACGAGCAAGCATTCACCCGAACCCATCTGGTCAGTTGTCTCTGAGGGCTACACGTCTGTTCTCGTGAGGGCGGTTCATTACCATCCACTATCGTCCCCACAACCCCACCACCATTGTTGGTTGGCCCGAGTCTGGCAAGGGTCCACGAACGCTGCTCTACCCGAGAAGTCGCTCTGGAGATCATCTGGCGGTCCCGACAACAACAGAGCAGTTGGGATCCTGCTGCTCTGCGGATGTGGTCATATCCTCTGCGACCAAGCCGGTGCATTGCAAAACCGTACCAAACAGTCCTACACTTCTGCTTTCTTCTCTTCGCGTGCACTGCACACCCTTCTCCCTGCGCGAAAAACCTCCCTAACTATTTAGCACGAAACTCGTCAAGACTACCTGCATGACGGCTGAATGGTACACACATACAACTGTTTGATACAGAGATCAACACTTCAAACTGCTTCAACTATGACAACGTCGGGGGCTACCCTACACGCATTTACAGCCGGAAAAAGGAAGCGAAGCTTGCCAAGAGAACAGCAAGCAGTTCCAATCCTACTCCGCATCCGCGAACGTGCCGATATCCTCCCGTGCAACCAAGCCGCTGCATTGTGAAATTGCGCAGAAAGTTCTGCTGCCTGTTCGCTCCCTCTTCTGCTGTCGCGCTCACCTTTCTCCTCGCAGTCGAATCCTCCTCCTCCCTATTACTACCCCTAAATCGAGGAAACCTGTTGACTATGGCAACAAACAGTGGCAACTGCTACACGTAAAGTGGTTCAAGGACCTGAACATCTTCTTCGTAACCAGACGTAGTCTTGTTGTTCCGTAGACATCACATCAGCCAACAACTGCCATCAACACCGGTTACGGACACTTGACTCCTGGCACTTGGAGGTAACTGCTGTAAGCCCGACCAACGGGAGCGAAGCATAGTGCAGTGCCTCAGGCTTGCTTGCTTTGCTTTGGCGCGATAAACTCGCACTGGGCTGGGTCTCACCAACTTCTCCAACCTGAAAAGCAATGTGGGCCACACTCAGAATTGCAACCATGGAAAAGAAAAGAAAAAAGATTGACAGAGCTTTATAGACTGCAAAAAGAAATTACATTTCTACAAGAGTAGTCAGGGCGCGGCTCCGCTCCGCCCGCGTTACAAACGGATATTGATGAAAGTGACATTAGTGTGTATGAAACCTCCAATAGGATTTGGACGCTGGAACCGAAAAATGGGGGTTGGCAGGTTAAAAAAAAAAAAAAAACTTTGGTCCATCGTTTGCAAACGAACAGAGATAAGAAACAGTGGTGGTTTAGCCTTTAGGTCTTTGAGATGAAGAGTTTCCCCCCTGTACGCCCCAACAAAAAGACATAGCCTGAGTAGACAACAGTGGAGTAGAGTAGCGTAGAGTAGGAGAGTAGAGAGTAGACAACGGAGAGTAGCTGAGAGTAGAGAGTAGAGTACAGGGTAGAGAAGAGTAGAGCGTAGAGTAGAGTGGAATAGAGAATAGAGAGTAGAATAGAGTGGAACAGAGTAAAGAGTAGAGTAGACTGGAATAGAGAGTAGAGTGGATTAGAGTATTTAAGTGCAGATATAGTGTACAGTAGAGTAGAAAGAAGACAGTAGAGAAGAGAGTTAGAGAGCAGTGTAAAGTAGCTAGTAGAGAGTAAAGCCGATAAGAATTTAGCATCGAGTGATGGCGAGTACAGCGTACAGAGTAGCATAGAGTAGAGTAGATAGTAGGTACAGTAGAGTAGAGAGAGCGGCAAAGTAGAGAGTACTGTAGTGTAGAGAGTACAGAGTAGTGTAGAGTAGAGAGTTTAGTGTAGAGTTGAGTCGAGAGTAGACAGTAGCATGGGTAGAGAAGAAAGTACAGTCTAGACAGTAGGGTAAGGTAGAGAGAGTACTAGAGTGAGTAGAATAGAGTGAGTAGAGAGTAGAGCATGGACAGCAGAGCAGAGAACACATTGGAGAGCAGACAGCAGTGAGCAGCGTAGAAAACAGAGTAGAGTGCAGAGAGTAGGGAGCACGGCAGCGAGGACAGGAGAGAGCAGAGAGTAGAGAGTAGCATAGAGTCGAGAGTAGAGCATAGACAGTTCAAAGTAGAAAACAGAGAGTGGCATAGAGTTGGGGGTGGAGAGTACAGTACAGTACAGTACAGTACAGTAGAGCACCATACTCTACTCTCTACTCTACTTTCTTCTCTACTGTACAGTACAGTACAGTAGAGCAGAAAGTAGACAGTAGAGTGGAAAGCAGAGCAGCATAGAGGGCCTCACTGAGACAACTAGCATTGATTACTACTCACCGAGAGAAAAAGGCACGCTGGCCATCTACGGGCTCAGTTTGCCCAGTTGTTTTCCCTGGGCATAGGGCCTCCCCACACTACTCAGAGACCAAATTCACAGACGAAAAAGGTTACGGCAGTGCAACTTCGCAGCTTTTAGTGAAAGAAGATTCATTCTCATTTTGCACATTTGGTGAACAGTGCAGCAAGGCCCATACAGACCACTTGACTTTTTCAACTTCCCTGTGGTCGTAATTCCAGTCAGGTGCATCCGGGCCGGGCCGTACAAAAGGCCAGATGCGTCCGGGAAAGTCCTCATGGGACTTTTTCAACTCACCTGATGGAACGTCGGGCAGCAAAAAAGGTCAGCTGCGTCCAGGAAAGTGCTCACTTGAGTATGCCCTGAGCCTACCGTCTTCACCCGAATACAAAGCCCAGTCATTATAGCCATATTTGGTGCACTTTTCAGTCCAGATGCAGCTATAATAACCGGGCGTTCTATTCGGGTGAAGACGGTAGCGCTCAGGCTCCACCGCGCAGCTGCTCTTTCCTTCCCCCCCCCCCC
>BFEA01000902.1:302232-316353 GCA_003427395.1 Chara braunii | reverse complement strand
TTTTTCTGTATGTCCGTTGCTGTTTGCCTGATTGTTTGTGTCTGGCTGCTTGTTTGGTGGCCTGCATCTGTTCGCCGGCTCGTTTGTCTGTGTCTGGTTGTATCTGTCTCTTCTGTATCTATCTGTCGTAGCGGTCGTCTTATCACTGTCGTAATGTTCTTAATCATTACTGTTGTCGTTTTATCCTTTTTCTTCAGAACCTTATTCTTCTTCCTCTTCGTCTATCTCTTTCTTCTCCTCCCCCTCTTCTTCTTCTTCTTTTTCTTCTTCGCACGGTTTTCTGTCATCCTTTCTTACTCTCCCTGTTGCCATCGTCTGGCTGGGAACAACGTATCCTTCCCCATTTCTTGATCAGGTACAGGCAGGATAAAGGTGTGTCATGACTGAGAAAAAAAACTCGTATTTTTCCTACTATGATTGCCCTCTCCTTTCGTAATGTTTTATCTCCCCCATCTGTCTCTCCTTCTCCTTAACTCAAACCTCCTCCTTCCCTTCCTTCTTACTTCAAGTTCACCTTCTTCTTCCTTTCCTTCTTCTCCTTCTTTTTCCCCTTCTTCTCCTTCTTTTTCTCCTTCTTCTTTTTCTCCTTCTTCTTCTTCTCCCTCTTCTTTTTGTTTCTCATTTTTTCTACCTCGCATTCGCCCTCTTCCTCTTGTTCTTCTTTTTTCTTTCTCATTTTTATCTTCTCAAACGGCCATCTACCTTTTTTTGCGCAACTATTGTTTTTTTTTCTCAATTCATCTTCGTGCTATCTTTAATTACGACTAAAATAATATCAAGCACTACCAATAATAATAATAATAATAAATATAATAATAATAATAATAATAATAATAATAATAATAATAATAATAATAATAATAATAATAATATAAATAGTACGCAAAAATAAATCTGCAATAGTGAGACTTCAATATTCAGAATGCACAATCACATGGAAAGTCGGATCATATCACAGTATCCAGAAAGCAGCATCGCACTAATATGAAACCAATGGAGAATCGTAACACTGAAAACCAATGTCCATGAAAGCTTTGCTCTCGCCATCACTAACGTATGTATCCAGGTCCATCTTCCTTCGTGGCACTTGACTCCTAACCTACTCCTTACACAGCTACTACTAGGCTACTAATTGACAATGTAACTTTTGACGTTAGCAGTCAACGAAGTACTTGAAGATATCGACCTATGCAGGCTATCGTCAATACCGGGTATGTGCCCTCACATCATCATCATCA
This sequence comes from Chara braunii, assembly GCA_003427395.1. Taxonomy (NCBI): domain Eukaryota; kingdom Viridiplantae; phylum Streptophyta; class Charophyceae; order Charales; family Characeae; genus Chara; species Chara braunii. The sequence continues at coordinate 315,115 of BFEA01000902.1, read as the reverse complement.
TCATCATCATGTCCCTCCCTCTCACTTTCGTTTTCTTTGTATGTGCACAATACACCGATCTGGTCATGTTCCAGACATACGATATGATCGTTATATCCATAGATTGCAGATGCGTATATCAGACCAGAAATACCTCTCTGTTTTCCTCTCCGTATTTTTGTACGTTGGTTTGTGAACGTGTGGTCGTTGCGAGTGCGTGTCCAACAATCCTCACCTTCTACTTTTTGCACCTCCAAGCGTTGTCAAGATGCAGTCAAGAAGGGAGATCGGGAGAGGAACAAGCGGGACGCCACAGGAGGTAGCACGGTCGATCCTCGCTCAGTAACCGCGAGAGTGAATAAGAATGGCTATAAAGATGGAGTTGGCTTTCGACGAGCCGGTTGATAGATTCCGCATACAAACTAAAAAGAGAGATCACGCAGCTAAGCCAAACTGACGAAGACGGTCTGAGGGGCAACAAAACATCTCTTGCTAATAATTCGCAGTTGGCTCTGCATTCCTTTCCTCTATTGCTCGCGCAACTCTAAAAATAATAATAATAATAGTAACAAAAAAACATAATGAATAAGTGATAGAATAACTTTATTATAAGAGGATAGTAATGAACGTATATTAGCCATCTTCCCGGTTAAATACATCACTATCGAGGGGGGGTCATTTCGGAAAAAACAATGGTGTGTGACAGCGGCAGCGTCGACCATCGAGTGATAGGTACGGTTCTCCCTCTTTCTCACCCACTGTTTCCCGTTATTTCTCTATTCTTCCTCACCTGTATATACCCGCTTCCCATCACCACATGCCTGTTCCCCCCCCCCCTTCCCGATTCTCCTTGGGCTAGTCCTCCTCGACTTCATCGGACGCGCTGTCGGTGCGAATACCCTTACAAGGGTATCCGCCCTGGTTTTTGCAAGCGACAGGGAATAAGTTTGGTTTAGAGTTTAGGTAAACCACGCAAGGCGTGGTCGTGTCTACTATGGTTTACGTAGGCCGGATGGTTGACTATAGCAGAGAGTGTGTGGGCGCGCAAGCTTGAGGGTCTGCGCGTGTGATTTTATTTGTTGATGACTGAAGGACCGACGTGATCTCCGACCTGATTTTCTTTTTATTTGATTAAGTTAGGATTAAACATATTTTTTTAATCATTTGATTGATGCGCTTGCTTGTGACTTGTGCGTACGTGCGGAGGTGGACGTCGACAACAAGGTCAACAAAAAAATTCCCACGATAAATGAAAGTAGAAAAACATTCTAAAAAAAATAAAATCCTTCATATTTATAAATTATTATTCCAATGTTCGTCAAATTCTAAAACTTTCAGTTTTATTTGATAAGTTACCGTCTAAATATGAGTTTTCCCTTCCAAAAAAAGAAAAATTCCCACGAAAAATGAAAGCTGAAAAAACATTCCATAAAAAAAAAATCCTTCATATTTATAAATTATCATTTCACTGTTCGTCTAATTCTAAAATTTTCAGTTTTATTTGATAAGTTTCCGTCTAAATATGAGTTTTCCCTTCCAACTACATCTATTTGTTCAAGATGGAATGAAAGTCTGGACGAGTTTATGAAATATTTTAATTAAATTTTTGTTCTACTACAACAAATATCTTATAATTTAAATTGGATTAAACTATTTATGATTGAAAATCCTTACTTAGAATGACAGTCCAATTAAAACATTTCATGAACTCATCCAGACTTTCATTCCATCTCTAACATGCAGTTCAAATAAGAAGGGATACCCCATTCTTGGAATGAAAGTTTACAAGTAAGATGAAAAATTTTAAAATTGGAATGACATCTTTTAAGATGGAATGAAAATTTATTGTAATTTTACTGTAGAATGATTGTTTAATTCTATGAATTTTTTTCGTTGAATTACATCTATTTGTTCAAGATGGAATGAAAGTCTGGACGAGTTTATGAAATGTTTTAATTAAAATTGCATTCTACTACAACAAATATCTTCTAATTTAGATTGGATTCACCTATTTGTAACTGAAAATCTTTACTTAGAATGACGGTCCAATTAAAATATTTCATGAACTCATCTAGACTTTCATTCCATCTCTTGCATGCAGTTCAAATAAGAAGGGATACCCCATTCTTGGAAGGAAAGTTTTCAAGTAAGAAGAAAAAAATTAAAATTGGAATGACATTTTTTAAGATGGAATGAAAATTTAAAATTTAGAATGTAATTTTACTATAGAATGATTAGTTAATTCTGGGAACTTTTTCTGTTGGTGATTTTGAAAATGTTTCAGTAAGTCTGCACATCATGCGGTATCTGTTTGTTTACATGTCCGCTAGTATTAGGCTCGGCTTTGGACCTAGCACTATCGGTTGCAGCGTCGGACCTTCATCAGCGAGATTCAGTGATCGAGAGATTTTTGAGGGACCGGCGGAGTTATTCCCCTTTGGTTTTGTCGATGGCGGCGTCAGAACGGTGTTAGCTTTTGACAAATTAAAAATTTCTAGATATTTTTATTAGTTTGCTTCAGTGCTTCCTGACTTAGGCGTGACACTGAATTTGGAGGTCGTCGTGGTGGTCGAGGACCTGGAGCACATGCCTCGTTTGGCAAGCCCATTCGGGTTCCGGCATGTCGGGGTGTTGGCGGAATTCCCCTACCTTGCCCGTCTTGAAGTTCGGACAAAAAATGTCAACGTACGGGAGGTCGGCCGCATTTCCGTGGTCGTGGCTTCCCTCGCTTCCCACCTGAAGGGCATCGGTAGTCTAAGGTGGAAGGGAATTAAAGCGCATCCTGAGCAAGCCTGCGGGGCTGCAACCAGAGGATGGCGGGAGCTCTTCCGCGGGCGTACCAACCTCCGCTCACGATTTACCGTGAGAAGGAGGCCCACCGAGATACAGGTTGCAGACAGGAGTTTCTACAGGATCCCTCTCGGCCCCGGTCCCGCAAGGTTCTCGTATGCTACAGCCACTAAGGCTCTGGGCCGGGGGCCGCTCTATCTAGGCCCTTGCTGCAGCGACCGATCAGTTGTGAAACCCTCTCCCACACCAGCTTTTCGAAGTTCTCATTGGGGTATTTGCGACTACCGCTAAGATCTCTATCGGGACCGCTTTTCCCAACCCATGCCGCATGCTTGTGGCAGGCCTGCGCCCTCCTACTCATAGAGGCAATGGAAACAGTCGCAACAACCAAGTATGGGCCGCGCGTTTCGAACAACCAACCATTGTCGGGGGCGAGTGAATTTGGTAGCCGAGCTTGGGTCGACTTACCAGGCTTCGACTTTCCGTGACTACCGGCGTGCAGTTTGTGTTGACCCACAACCTTACGGTATTTGGGTCAACGCTCAGCCTAGCGCTGTAGGAGAGAGGAGGGCGGCAGGGCGGAATATCAATTGTGGAGGAAAGATGTGTGACTGAGACTGTGTGTCAAGTAGGACCGGGCCACAGTGACCGCTAGGCGCTGCACTAGCAGCAATGGGCAAGGCGAGGCAGCGGAGCGACGGGCACTAAGGCAAATGAAGCAGGGCGGTAAAAAGAAGGGGGGATGAATCCGGCGGGGTCTGTGGGCCAGGTACATCCGTTACTGGAGATGGCGAGAAGCTAGGTGGGGCGCGGTGAAAAAGGGGTGACACGCACTATTGTCGACAGAACCGGGCGCGAAAAGATGGTGAATTGGGGTTTTCGACATAGGCGAATTTGAATCCGGGGTTAGATTCGTGTGAAAGTTAGTACAGAGGAAGTAAGAAGATAAAGATGGTGCGCTGAAGGGCAGAGATGGAGGGAATGAAGAAGAAGGAAGATAGAAGAGTGCGTAACCTGCTCGTTTCCGGATCAAATCAAGCTGGGGAAGTTGTCATTCGAGGGTTTTTTAGTCGGGCGAACTCGTTTTTGAAGTCAGTTTTAGGATAAGGTTAGCAGACTAGGAGTTCGTAGGAAAATAAGGTGTGCGGGGAAGTCGAGAAAGGAAAATCACGAGAGTAAAAAGATGCATATCTCTCTCATATCTTTACGAATTTCGATGAAATAAAGTGTTAAATGGAGGGTTTTTACCATTTCGAGTCCATTGGTCGCGCCAAATTTTTTATCTGGCCGACAATTTTGTTGATATGAGTGGAAGAGGCTGCGCCCACGAGAGAGTCTTGAAATACACGTGCGTCTTCCCTTGAATTCGAAGGAGATTCGTCCTTCTCCCCAGACAATGTCGAAGCTAGGCAAGAAGTTAGTAGGAGGGAGAGGAGAGAGAGAGGGGGTACTCACCTGGTCGATAGTAGTAGTGGTGCTGGGTAAGTGGGAAGTGAGACCCCGTGATGAAAGATGATGTATGAATCGACATTTTAGTGGTATATTTCTTTCGAATATTAGCCCCTGTCGGCTTTCATACTCACACCAGGGCTCCTTTCTTGGACGTTAGCTCGTCATGGGGTACATTTTTATGTTCAAAGGGAGTATACATTCTTCTGATGTTAGGGCGACCTTCTGTATGATGAAGCAAGATACGAGGGGGAAGGGAGAAAAGACAGGCGCTAGAATGAGGCGAGTTATGGAGTGAAAACCTGCCTATTTGGCCGGTGTGTTGATCAGTCTGCGGCACGAAGTGATTGGAGACAAAGCACCAAGGTTGGAGACTTACCTGATGATTCAGGCCTTCCTCATCTTATCGATATACGTAGGCTCCTTCTGTGGCTTTGCGTGCATGAGCAGTATATGTTTGCAGGTTCTAGCGAAAAACTCATTCTTGTTTTGCATATTTGGCAGGCCATTCAGATGATGCATGGGGAATTGGTAGTAGTTGGCAAGGCAAAGGTGACTGCCTGTAGGGGAGTAGAATAGTAGAGAGCTCACTCTCATGGTGCATATTTGATAAGTAGTAGAGAGAGTTACGAGCCAATTAGACTCGTTCAAAGTTGTGGCTCGTGGAAGTCAAGGTTGTATGGCAGGGGCAAATTGCAGTACGTGATTACAAGGCACACAACGTTGGTAGAGACTGCAACTATATTATTTGGTAGATGTTGTAAATTGCTACTGAGGTATTTTTCCTTGTCTATCGGTACTACCATAGTAGCTGTCGCGCCCTACGATGCCTTGCTGCTGCGTACGGTTGCTTCTCGTATAGTACTTTTGTGAAATTTATGGCGTTCCTTGGAAGGGGGCGAACTCTATTTTGAACGTCGCTCGCCTTGACAGGGCAGCGGCCAGTCTAGTTAGTAGGTACGACGCGGTGACCTTGGGGAAGTGTTTTGGATCTGTGAGAGGGAGGGGTCATTGCTGCGAGTTAAAGGGTCGTAAGGGAGTCAACCGCTGGTGATTTGACTTCAGTTGATCAAGCGGGTGTGCATTCTGGTTGCCATTGAGGGCCCCTCAGGCGATGGAAGACAACAAGATCCTCTCCTGAGAATTGAGTTTGTCCCCCTCATGTATCTCGAGAGTCTCAAACGCCTCCTTCTGCTCTTTTTAATCTAAGTCTAATCATGTTATGAGAGGAAGGCAGCAGGCGGGATTGCAACCCGTAGGACCGCAACAAGACTCTGTGGGGAGTCAGCCCACCGATTGTGGGAGCTCTGTCGGAACTCAAGAGGAGTTTTGGAGGCAGCGAATTGAAAGGTAACCATTGCTTTCCTTCTATAAACCCTATTATATCCCTTAACTACACACCTTGCTATGGTTGACTGAGTATATTGTATGCATCCCCACTTTGACTTTCAGTGTGACTTTCATGACAAACCAGGCTAAGTAAAGGAATGTATATGTAATGTCAGTTTCAATTTTATTGTTTGAATGAAAGCAGATTGTGGGATTGTATCTGGGGGGAAGGATGGGAGAAACGTTAAATTGTCTGAGTTTGACTGGGTCAACCAAAGGCTGGGAGAGTCTCCATACTTTTAGAGGGTCAGTGCTATGTTTATTTTGGATTGCCTGAAGGACCAGACAGGTTCCCATAAGTTTGGGTGGTCTGGTTGCTTTGACTTGCGAGGGCTGAGTGTGATTGCCTTTTCAGGGACCAAGCATTTTTTCATAACTTAAGTTTGGATGACTTGACCGCCTTTTTTTCTTTTGGGTTTTCTATATGCTAATTTGGTTTTTGAAGGAGGGTTGAACATTTTTCCATAAGTTTAGATGACTCTGACCCTCTTTGTTTCACTACGAGGGAGAATTTCGGTGACAGACCGGACAGGTTCCTATAAGTTTGGGAGGTCTGATCTGAAGTTGCGCACATGCAGATCAAAAGGTAAAACTTGTTTATATTTTATATTATATTACTTATGAACAGGCTAGTCAGACATTTTTCTATAAGTTTGGATGGTCCGACTACAGCTTATCATAACTGAAGAGAGTATTAATTAAGAATTAACTCGTGGTAAGAAGAGGAAGGCTGGACCTCGAACTAAGTTGATCGGTTCAGTCATATGCTACCTTATAAGACTAAGGACAAACAATCATATATAATTTGGATACTTAAACAGTTCAGGGCGACTAGGGCAGCCTAGTCATGTGCCCAAAGAAGAAAAAAATTGTTGTGCCCTGTGTTTGTGTATGTTCTATGGATGAGCTAGAAAAGTTTCCATAAGATTGGGTGGTCTAGCTTTATGCCTTATGTACGCTGGGGATAAAGGGATAAATCATTGAAAGATTGTGAACTATTATTTGATAAATATGACTTTGGGATGGTGAGAGTACTTACCTTCGTGGTTTGGCTTGCATGTAACTAAGTGAGGCTACTACTTAGTCTGAGTTTCAATTGATAGGTAGTTACTTCAGTTGTTCGCGACTTGCTAAAGCCATATGAATTAATTTCAATTCCTGCATTTTCTGAGCTAAGTTTTTTTTACTTCGGTTAATTTCGGCATTTTCTGATATCTTTTATTATACTTGGGCTTGTATAAATCTTGGTAAGCCACTTTCTCTACGGGAAGCGCTGCTGAAATTTCTACAAAACCAAGGAGTTAGTCAAATTTTGTCGTTTTCAGGGTCCGGTTTTTCTAACTTTTTGGCTTAGTAAAAATCTGGAAAACCTCATTTTTTAATGGGAGTGTTGCCCAAATTTTTGCTAATTCAGGGAGTTCGACAAAATTGGACCTTGAGAAGTCAAAGTCGTTTTAGATTCTGAATTTATCTTTATATAAATCTTGGAATAACACTTTCTCTACGGGAAGCGCTGCCGAAATTTCTACAAATCTAAGGAGTTCGTTGAATTTTATCTTTGTTGAACTCATGTTTTGTTTCTGAGTTCATATCTGACTTAGTATAAAACTGGAAAGTCTACCTTGCTAAAGAAAGTGCGACCCAAATTTTTACTAATTCAGGGAGTTAGACAAATTTTGACTTTCTAGAGTTCAAAATTATTTTTATTTTCATATTCGAGTTATTATAAATTCTGAGAGAGTATTTTTCCTACGGGAAGCGTTGCCAAAATTTTTTTAGTTTATAGGAGTTAGATTATATTTTGACAGGTGGCAATTTTGACAATCCACTCTGTATAGGAGAGATTCTGCCAAAGATCTACCTTTTCATTATGCACTGACTTAGGGGTAGACTTAGTGGATTGGAGTTGAGTCGTAAACCGACGAATCGGCAACCGACCTGTCTTGTATTACGGGTCTTCTTGATCAATTAATTCAGGATTTGGGCTAAAATTCAGCTTGATCCTACAAGGATTAACTTTTGTTATTACTGATAACAGGTCGGTTGCCGATTCGTCGGTTTACGACTCAACTCCAATCCACTACTGTCACTCAACCTAAAGGTTTTAGCCTTGTGATTTGAATTATTTTGTTGTATTTTCGCCGGGACTTTATTTGAATGACCATTTAAAGAAAAGTACAAAGTATTTTATTTTGAGATATGCACAAAGAGTGAGGCTTATATGGCTCAAAGCAAGGGGTGTGAGTGCAGAGAATGGTTGAAGTTGACCCCGTGTAGTGCATGAATTTTTGGTTGAATCTTTGATGTGACTGCATGTATGTTTGGTGATTCAGACTTTGAATTTGACTGCCTATGCTCACATACATATATATATGGCTGAGAGGAGTCCCAATGTGATTGTGAGAAATAACAACTCTTTATATATATGTAAATACATATATCTTGAGTGTTTCGCGCGGCCTACTGGGACCACGCGTAAGGGTGAAACCGAGAGAAGAGGGAGATCCTCTTTTATCCTTTGCTTTTTAGAGTTTCTATGGTTGAACGTTGTAGTCCGTGGCAACCGTCGAAGTCAAACCTCTTGATTTCTCTCCAGGCCCTAAATGATGGAGCTGGCCTCCAAGGCAATAAGAGACGATTGTCACCACAAGAATGAACCTGTGTACCACCCACTCTTCGCATGGTGCAAAAGAGGGTGTGGTTCTCAACCGCACTTGGCGGTTGTCCAGCGTCGAGAGATCAATCCCTCAAGGCGCGTGTCAGCCGACACTTGAGTGTCGAATGCGACCCTCGATATTTACGAGGACCGCATGACTATGGGTACTACATAGTACGCCATCATTGCGACTGCTTGCGTTTGCTTGCATTGCGAGCCGGTATGAGTTAGCCCTGCGCCCGCGCGGTTTTATACTAAGTCTCGTGGGCGACGCCTATCCGATTTCCGCATCGGAGAGCTATGGGATGACTACTAAGGGACTAGGAGTGTTGTCACGTTGTTTGTTCAATGTCGTTCTGTATATGTATATATACGTGCGTATGCGTGTGTGTTTTTATTTTTATGTTCTTTATAGTTGTGTGCGTGTGGGATGCGTCCTAGTCGACCGGCGACGAGTCGCGCTTGGGACCTCAGCCCGCCAAGATGTCGGTTCGCGTGTGGGTCCGATAGAGGCGTAATACCGCATGTACCCCCTATGTTACAGCGAATGAGAAACGCCATCGGTTGGTCCACCTCTGCGATTGCACCTGATTAGCTTTCGTATTATGGACTGGTAGCTCGACGGGGATACGCCCACCGAAGGGAGGTGACAGCCCCCGTAAGGTGGAGGTAAGTCGTACCTCGCGTAGACCCTATCTTGTAGTAGGGGCTCAGGAGAGGTATGGCTGGCGCACTTGACCGGAGCGGCTTGCGGAAGCTCCATGTATATTCGCGACGAAGGAACAAACCAGTTTCTGCGTGACGAGGCTGGGAGGGTCCCGCGCCCTTTTGTGCGGTGCCGGACGGATGCACTCGACAGCGCTGCCTCCAGATAAGTTGTTCGCCTACTCTCTCTTTCTTCTTCTCTCTCACACACATATACACACATTCATGCACTCACGCATGCTTGAGCACGAACGCACATATACAAGCATCGTCGTGTACACTTCCTTGTTCTAGCGACAAATTCATTCAATTTTGTTCATCCTACCGGTAAAAGTATCGTGATGACAACCGTGATATTGGAACTTCACCTGTTTTTTTTTTCTTTTCTTACAGACGCACCTACACCCAGGCCTATAGTAATGAACCTTTTCACACTCTAGTGGTAAATTCATTCGACTTCGAATGAAAAAGAAAAAAAAACTCTTTCTCACTCACGTACACAACGCAGCGTGAGTAACAATGTACATCTCCTTGTTTTAGCGGTAGATACACTTGTTTTCGTTCGTCCAACTAACGAAAAACGTTCTCTCTTTCACCTATACGCACACATATTCACATACACGCATACACACTTTCACCCTCATATATGAATGACAGCGTATATTTCTTATAGTCTTTACTTCCCTCCGCTCCTATTAACATGTGTTCGTTTAATAATAATAATAATAATAATAATAATAATAACAATAATACATTAATAATAATAATAGACAATAGATAATTTGCTATATTCCCTTAAAAAAAAAAAAAAAAGTATTATTTTAATTATCGCGCTGGCTGCGTTCCGATCACTGTCGATCGTTCAAAAGGTAAGCTTCCCTCCGCTTTCACGTCCCCTTCGATCCCACAATCTGTTTAAGTTGTGACCGCGTCCTCCGGCTTGCTTTCGTCCACGTCTTCTCACCGTCTTGTTTTTGCTTCCCTTCGGTTTCTCTCCGTGATTCCTTCCTACCTTCTCTTTCCCTCCTTTCCCTTACTTTTTTTCTTCTCCCTTGACTCTTCTCATCTTCCTCTCTCCGTCGACTCACTTACTCCGCACTCGTTCTTCGTGCTTTAGCCGTCCCTACTCTGATCGCACCCACAATTGTCTGCTAATTTCTGTTATTTCGCTTTTCTACCGCCATACTCTCGTCGGTTGCCCCACTCACTCACGTTTTGGCCACAATTCAGCGCTCGCCTGCTTGCCACTACTTGGAATCCTCTCGGCTTGCAACCACGCTTGACTTTTATGAATGCGCTTACCGTCTACTCGGTTGCTCATGTTCGCATGTTGGTTTTTGCCCCGCTGCCTCATAATTTACTTCTGCCCGCACGAAGTAACGTCTGCGCTCATCTTCTCCTTTCTTTGGCTCCTACCGGATTTTGCCCCTCAGCCTTCGATAGGTCCAGGGAACCGTTTTGAGTGGCTCATAATTTGTGGCAGAGAGTAGTGATCTTCCCGGCGTACCTTCCCCTAAACTCGGGAAAGTACATCGTGGCAGTTTGAAAGTCTGTACGAAAAATTAAGAAAATATAAAACAACGAACTCAAAACAAAGAAAAATAAAAACAAAGAAATAAACAGCTCCAATTGAACTGCCTCTACTAAGCCCCGTGCGGGCAACTGTCGGGGCCTGTTACACGAGAGGAACCCAAATTCTTTTTCGAAATTGAGAGGTCACTGGTTCGAGTTTTGGTAGCCTGTAGGCGGGACAAAATGGAACTAGGATAGGTGTTGACTTCTACAAAAAAAAACTAGCCCAAGCAGGATGGACTCGATCTCCGTACCTCCTGTGTATCGATCCACACCTGTACCTACTGGGCTGGCTCCTTGTTCGGCTAGATAAGAGCATAATTGCCATAAGTAGAGTACAGGGCCGACTTTGTTGGCGTAACAGGCCTACGACCTGTTTTTCTAGGGTTAGTTTAGGCTGGTAACGATCGTCACTGCTTAGTTTCGGTGGGTAGCACGACCCTCTTGGCAGCCCAGGCCTTAAGGTCGTGGCGTGAATTAATTTTCCAATCCACTTCCGAGGTTGTGGCGGCGTTCATTGCCACTTTCCCGTACCCTGCCGTGCTAGACGTCCATGGGTTCTAACTAACTAACTTATCTCGGTAATTTAGCTAGAACCTACTAACTATCTCAGCGCGTTGTTGTCGCGCCCTACGCGACTCCTCTCGCCCCTCGCGGCCAAAGTTTTTTTACTTTTATTAACCTTTACCGTTTACCGTATGCATGATGTTAACATTCTTGGTCACTTAGCACCTTGGTCTCAGTGGTTGGGGAATCCGTCTCACGGTACGACGCCAAAACAATCTTACTTTTTATTATGGACCGTCCTTGTTACGGCAATTGGCGTCGATACAGTACCGACTGTAAAATAATGAGCAAATACATTCGTAAGGGTGTTTGCTCCGATAGCGGTCAAGTACATCCATGAAAGTCTTAATGTGAATATATGTCGAGTTCAATTCCTTTCCGTCATTTACTTGCTTCGATTCACCTCTGCAATGTTGTTTTTTCTTATCTTCTCCCTCTCCCTCCCCTCTATTCCCCTTCCCGCCCCCCCCCTTCCCCTCGGTTCCCCTTCCCCCCCTTTTTCATCCACCTTTCCCACCCCTTGATGGTGGTCATTATGATTATAGTATTAATGCGACACATTTGACCGCAATTACGCTCGGAATGATTATTAAAGTATTAATGGACGGCCGAGATTCGCTCGTTTCATTCCTCTGGCCGCAATCACAACCATCATGCATCGATGTATCTGGCCGCAATTACGCCCGCATCTGAGTTGTAATAAAAGCCTTAGTGTGAATATGGCCGAAGTTGTCTGTCTGCTTCCTCGGAGTCGGCGATTGCTTTATTCTCTTCGGAAATCAGCGAGCATCCAGACTGGCAGACTGACTGACAGACTGACCGTCTGATTGTCGGACAATCTGAAAGTTTGACAGACTGATAGAGTGTCTGACAGTCAGATAAATAGGATGTATGCTCAATCGTCATTCGTACCTGATTTCCCACTGCTCTCTCTCTCTCTCTCTCTCTCTCTCTCTCTTTTTTTTTTTTTTTCTTTCGTTTGCAACTCTCAACCCATGTGTTAAAACCATAATAGGTGGTTGGTACCTTCTTCCCCCGAATACAAGGTATGGTCGTTATAACTGTATTTGGGGTATCTTTCAGTCTAAATATCTACAACACTATAATAACTGCTAAACGTCATATCGCATGGCCCGAATCACAGGCCGGTAACCACCGCAGACAATGAGGATCGCAGGCCAATCAGAAAGTTTTCTAATCGGCCTGCGATTCGGGCCGTCCGCTGTGGTTATCGGCCTGCGATTCGGGCCGTGCGACATCAGATTTCAGATTCAACCGGTCGCTACCGGAGGTGCCGAATTGCAGGTCCGCCCACCCTTCTAATCGTCCGCCCGTAATCGTGGCCCACCCCTCCAATCGTCAGCTTGTAATCGTGGGCCACCTCTCCAATCATTCGCCCACTTGTCCTCTCCTCCACGGTCGCCGGTTAGTACCGGGAGCGTCGAATCGCCCGCCCGTCTTTTTTTGTTGCCCCGGCCGCCCGTTTTGGTGTTGCCGACCACCCCTCCAATTGCCCGCGCGCCCGTTTTTTTGTTGTCAACCCACCCGTCCAATCGCCACGTGCAATTCTGTTGCCGCCCACGACCACTTCTCCAATCGCCCGCCACTTTCGTCTGCCTTTCTCAACGTGCGCGTGTGTGTATCCGTGGTCGTTGCGCACGTGCATGCTCTGCGTGGGTGTGTTGGTGCGCGTGTGCTCAGCGGTCAGTGCTCTACGGGTGCCTCTCTCTCTCTCTCTCTCTCTCTCTCTCTCTCTCTCTCTCTCTCTCTCTCTCT
>BFEA01000902.1:209980-232212 GCA_003427395.1 Chara braunii | reverse complement strand
GAGAGAGAGAGAGAGAGAGAGAGAGAGAGAGAGAGAGAGAGAGAGAGAGAGAGAGAGAGAGAGAGAGAATCAGACACATAGACTCACAGACACACACGCAGCAGGATGAAGATGGAGTAGAGGGAGACGGTGTGAAGAAGGGGCAAAACCAAGATCGAAATGGAGAGTTGTGGGAGCAGCAAGTATTAATGGGAGGAGGAGGAGGATAGGTGGATGACAGGTGCTGCAGTATGTGGCGATGGAGGGGGGAGGGACTCGCAATTGGGCAGGTAGGAGGAAGTGGAAAATAAAAAAAAGGAGGAAGGAGGAAGTGCAAGGAAAATGAGCGATAGCGAACTTCAGCAATCAAACAGCATCATACACATGAGACCAGATAGTCGTGACCTCGAACCAATAGCAGAATTGCATCACGAGTTTCACCAAATAAGAGCACAGCAAAAGCTCATAATTGACAATGCTGGAATAGTCTCATCATCATCAACGAAGAACTAATGTCGATATCCTATCTGGCGCTCGGCGCCCAGACTACAGATGGCAGATCCTATCTAGCCAAATCTACAATGCCGCCGATGACATCAACAGCTCCCCAAAGTACGAGCAGATCTTGGCCAATGTCGTACGCTTCAAGCACGAGGTATGTCTCTCGTATCACTCACAACCTCGTTCCCCAACTCACAGATGCCACATGCACCCAAGGACCACCATGCGCCCCATCCAGCATACAACAACGCAACTCCGCTATGGCTGCCTGCTCCTTCCAGCTCGCCCGTGAGCACGTGAGCGCTGACCAGGAACTGAAACTGGGGGGTCCCCGTTAACCACATGTGGTGCAGTGCCCGAATGAGGAATGGGGAGGCAGGCCCTTTCCTAAATGGAATTGGCCTGCCTGCTGCTGCGGCCAGGTTGCGCTGGGCCCTCACCCGAAAGCTTCCGGTAGGCCCGAGAGGCTCAGCCCCTATGCGTCCAGAACAGGCCCAGGGCCTAAGTTAGTTGCCCGTGCCCAACTGCCCACAGCCTGTGTTTGGTCTGTGTACTCGTCTGGCCCAGGGCACACTTCATATACAATTGTAAAATGGCCGCCTGGGCCTGGGTGCTTGCAACCAACTGACGCTGCGCAACTGTCTGAATTTTCGCCAGCTGCGTGGTGGCCTGAAAAAGGGCCCCCCTAGGCTCTCGTCATACCTGCCTTCACTTAGGGTAGCCGACGTGCTGCAAAACAGGGCCACAAAGGGGCTCATCGGGGCCTTGGCCTCGCAGTCCCTCCTCCATACTTTGATAGTCCTCTGAGAAGTTTAGTCTTCGATAATCTGGCGCTTTCCCTTCTGCAGAGACTTTTCATATTGAGCTACAGTCTGAGGAGCGGTCTGCATCAGTTCCTCCCTGGTAAACCATCGGTCCTACTTTGGATCAGTGTGATGTCGGAACCGAGCCCGCTACTGGAGTTTCGGTTTAGGAGGACGTCCCTTGCCTGCCGGTCTTGGAACGGTCATTTCCCTGTGGTCAACGATGTCGTCGATGTCGACCTCTCCCTCCATGGTTGGGGGCAGCATTGAGCGACGAGAGGGAAACTGATCTGTTTCTTCAAAAGCTGCAAGCTTGGAGGCGTGGAAAACAGGGGAACTGCGTAAGTGACCAGAGATGCGAATAACATAAGAAGGGTCGTCCGGTTCATCCCCAACAACATCTAGAACCTCCCATGGTCCAAAGTATTGTGGCATGAGCTTGCGGGAGATCCCGTGCTCCTGTTCCAGTTCTGAGGTCTTAACCCAGACTCTTTCTCCTACCTGGAATGTAGATGGGCGACGGTGTTTGTTCTCTGACTCTATCATCGCCGCCTGAGCTTTATGCATCTGCTCAGCAGCCTGCTGCATCAGGCGCTCGTACCGATAAGCAAAGTCTAAGGTCCCTGGTGCAGCAGATGGTAGATTCTTAGGTAGTAGGAAGTCCAAAGGCGGTCTAGGCTTGAAAGTCAGTAGCACTGGCAAGCTGTTCGGGCTCACACCTGTAGCGTTGTGCATAGTGTTGTTGTACAAGTTGGCGATGAGAGCAAGTTTCTCATCCCAGTCTATCTGATTTTGCTTGATGTAATGCCTCAGTAGGTGTTGTACAATGCGGTTCAACTGCTCTGCCTGCCCATTCGCCTCTGGTGATTGTCTGATGTCAGTTGCAACTGCGTGCCCTGTTCTGCAGCTGCAGCTTTCCACAGTTCATTGGTGGATCGCACATCCCGGTCACTAACTATAGACTTAGGCAGTCTGAAATCTCTGACCCAATTCTCTTTGAACAACTTGATCACATACTCAGTTTTAGCTGTTGTAGGCATTGCGACTAACCTAACGTACTTACTGAACCTATCCACAATGACATAGACGTAACGCATTCCACTCTTGCTGGTGACCAGCGTATCCATGAAGTCCATGGACAGGCTCTTACCAGGCCTTTCCGGAATCGGAAGTGGCTTCAGAAGCCCAAGAGGAGCCTGTGTTCGTGGCTTGTCCCTTTGACTGACCTGACAAGTCTCCACGCACAACTTAGCGTCTTTCATCATCGTGGGCCACCAGAACCGCTGCATCAGATGGGCTGCTATCGTTTTGTAGCCAAAATGTCCGGTGGCATCATGACACTCTCCTAGAAATAAACTACGCAAAGACTCTCTATCCGGCACACACAGACGTTTATTCCCCTCCTCAAGGAAAAGCAGTCCGTTGACCAACTCAAACTCGGCTGAAGTTACTTTGTCCTTCGCCTTGAGTTTGCGAATGATCTCAACCATGAACTGGTCCTTGCGATAGGCTTCCATCATAGAGCGAGTGACATCGTCCGTAAGCTCGAACTCTGTAATCGGTGCACCATCGAAATCATGCCTACGTGATAAGGCATCAACAACTTTATTGTACTCCCCCTTGAGATACTGGGGTTAGAAGTCGTACTGTTCAATGACTTTGATCCAACGCTTCAAGGCATCAGAGAGCATAGGCAAGGTTATCATCCACTTCAGGGTCTGATGATCAGTCCTGACGATAAAGAACCTCCCAAGGAGGTAATGTCTCCAATGAGTCAGTGCCTTGTAAATCGTGTAGAGCTCCTCATCGGTGGACTTAGCCAACTTCTGAGACGACATCGTTTTGGACATGTACTCGACTGGCCTCAACTTTGGCCCCTCCTGCTGCGCTAGCACGACACCGATGTCATATTGGCTGGCCTCCGTGGTTACTATGAACGGCTTGTCAGGATCAGGAAGTTTCAAGACCTCATGATGCGTCAACGCATGCTTCAGATGTCTGAAAGCAGCCTCGCACCTGTCTCTCCACTCCTATGGGGTGTCAAGGCGAGTTAGGTCACTCAAAGGGGCGACCACTATGCTATAGTTCTTAACAAAGTTACGGTAGTAGACAGTCATCCCTAAGAAAGACCTCATCTCAGTCACAGACTGAGGACGCGACTTGTCACGAATGTTGGCCACCTTCGCGTCATCGGGCTTCAGACCCTCCGCGGAAATCTCATGACCCAAATACAAGATCCAGGTGCGGCCCAACTCGCATTTCTCCCCGTTGATCTTGAACTTGTGTTGCCGAAGGAGACTGAGGACTTTGTCTAAGTGCGCAACATGCTCCTCGACAGTCTTACTAAAAATAAGTATGTCATCAAGGTACACGATGACAAAATTATCCAAGTAGTCATGAAAGATCTGATTTATAGCGTCCTGAAAAGAGTCCAAGTGGTTAGGACACCGGTTAGAAATGCGCATTGTGGTATGAGGTTGCGGGTTCAAATCCGCTACCTCGCGCAAAGTATGCCGTTTCGCGCTCTCATAGCGCACAACCATTTGCACACCGGTTGCTGCGGGTTGAGGGCTGTTCTAAAGGGGAGTCGGGTCCCGGTTTGCAGTTTGCCCTTGGGGGGTGTTTTTTTCGTTATGGTATGGGGATGGATGATGGATTCCGTGCTAGTATGAAATTGGTTGGTGCGTTGTGGGTTTCTGAGGGATCCTGAAATCAGCAAATAAGGGATCACAGTGGGTGGTGTGCTGTGCCATATCGCTACCTGCTTGAAGGATTTACCCAAAAAAATTAAAAAATCAGAACTATCAAAATTAATGAGAACCATCAGAACTATCAGCACCATTGGTAGGAGTAGGAGTAGCAGTAGCTTGGGACGGGACGCCCTGGATACGTCACTTGCATAGCAGGGGTGCGCACCTCAGTGAGATCGAGGTGACTGGTGCATTGTGGCCTCCCGATCAGGATGTCCTTGTGGCTAGCATGATCTGAGTTCGGGGGTGCCCTTCCAACGATTTGCAGGCGGTCAGAGAGCGCTGACCCTGATCGAAACCTTCCCGTCTTCCAGGATACGTGAGGTTGTGAGCTATCTCTGAGAGTCTCAGCTGGTTCGAGGTTATGTGTATGTGTGTGTATGGGTGGTGTAGGGAGTAGATGGGGCATTAGATACCATTGGGGGCAGGGCCGTCAGTGGGGGTCTCGCTTGGCGAGTGTAGTACCCGCTCCGATAGCATAGGAAGGCTCGGCGCGCCATCCCTCCTGGCGGGACTGCCCTCAACGGTCGTGATATAGGTCCCCCCAAAGACCGTCTCCAACCTGCACAACCTTTAAAAGAAAAAAAAAGGTGCCAGGAGCATTACAAAGGCCGAAAGGCATCACCACAAACTCATACAAACCGTACCTGGTCTAAAATGCGGTTTTGTGTTGGTCCTCGGGCCGGATTGCAATCTGATGGTACCCGGACTTCAGATCTATCTTACTGAAGTACCGACACCCTTGCACTCTATCTAGCAAGTCATCGATGCACGGTAGGGGCTGTCGGTTCTTGACAGTGATGGCATTGAGGCCCTTATAGTCGATGCACATCCTCAGAGTTCCCCCCTTTTTCGACACAAATAAGACTGGAGATCCGTAAGGGGAGACACTCGGCCGGATCCAACCCTTCTCTATGAGTTCCTCGAGTTGCCGACGAAGCTCATCAAGCCTGCCTGGAGACATCCGATAGATCCTACCCTTCGGGATGCTAGACCCTGGGATAATTTCTATTGCATGGACGACGTCCCTCTCTACAACCCCTTTCGACTCTTCAAATAGATCAGGGTATTTAGCAACTACTCCCTCTATCTCCGATGAGATTTTAACCGGCTCGCCTGCTGCAGAGACATAGACTAAATACATACCCTCCTCCGGATTTTGCTTAGAATAGTTGAAAAACGCGGTCGCACACATGCATCCATAGGACTCGATCAGACTACTAGCCTTAAACTTACGTAATCTGGCGGTCCCCCTACCTGGCAAAGTGTGTTTGACCACTTTTCGGTCCCAGTCAAATTGGGGTTGTGCAACGGAGAGGTAGTACATACCTAACAAGATATCCATAGGGAGATCATCGCTCACTACGAACGAGACGCGATATCTCAGTTCCCCTCCTGCATACAGGAAAAGACACTCAATGTCTTGAAGGTAGTCGTTGACAACCATGCGCTGTTTGTTGGCACAGGTCAACTCCACAGGTCAACTCGGGCGCTGCACTTGCCCCTGTAAGCGCAGCCTCTCAACGCACGTGCGACTAATGAAGTTCCATGTCGAGCAAGTGTCATAATAGGCCCCGTCCTTGCGGCCGCTGATGACTACCTCGTTGGCGATTACCTCACCCTTAGGGGCTTTAGCCAATGCCATCCAAGAAACTAGTGGGTCTGATCTAGACCACTCCTCCTCTAGCTCCTCTAAGGACTCAAACACACTCATCAAATAGAGGCTCGATGGGTCTGAATGTGTTTGCGGGGCGATGATGGAGTCAGTAGCTTGGGCCATCTCTCGAGATGGTGAGGGTGTGACCACCACCTCGACCCTAGCAGGAACAACTACTATTCCTACTGGCCCGACGTGTTTCCCGGAGCGGTGCCAGAACTACTGGCCACATTGCTACCAACAGGAGTAGAGGATCCCAACGCCTGCCCCATTGTAGGCGGGATCTTCTCGGTCACCTTGTTATTGCGGCACTTGAATTGGTTATGGCCATATTGGCCACAACGGATACAAGCTTGCCACGTGTACCGATCTCTCCACACGTCCTCACTGAGACCCGCTTTCTCCCATGGAGGAGCATTGGGGTCGACTTGACTCCTAGACCGGGAACTTCCACGGTATCTACCGGTCGCCTTACCTTTCTGAGTTACGACAACAACTACTCCAACCCCTGAAGCTTCTACGTTGCCTGCCTCTGAACCCACTCCTGCTTGGAAGTCGTCATCCAACTCGATGGTAGAACCATCGTTGTCACTGAACATTATGCGTCCCTTCGTTTTCCAGTTGGGAGGCAGTGACTTTTCCTACCATCCGTCGTGGGTGTCTGTCCATGCCCTATTTTTGCTTCCTGGTCTAGGGCCTTCTTGCTAAACGAGGGAAAGTTGTGCATGTTGATGTTGGCCTCACCTGCCAACTGATTGTTGAGAGGCATAGGAAAGCATCTCAGGTAGGAGGTGAGTCAAATCTGGGAATCATAGCGCATCCTAGAGATACAGATGAGACGCTCTACTGCGTCTGTGGCCCCTCTTACTAACTTAAACTGCCTGTTATGCAGAGTCAGGATCGCATAAGTGGCCTTTTGAGCCTCCTGAGGATCATGCCACCTATCTTCCACCAACTTCAGGAAGTCATCTAACTTTTGGCTGACTGCCCAAGCGCGAAAGTCATGACCGTATCCCTGCAACTGCACTAAACCACTCAACCATCTTGGTGCACTCCCCTCTAGATAGGAGGCAACCACAAGCATTTCCTCGTGTGGCAAGGTAAGTTTACACTTGATGAGACTGGCACAGACCTCAACCATGTATCGAGGTCTTTACCCCTCTTGTCCCCTGTGAAGGGTTTAGGAGCAACGATGGCCGTCTTTGGAACCCACTGACTTTGTCCCAGCACTTGTCCCACTCCAGGCTGTGGACCTTGGGAACTAGGCTTCTGCACCAGCTGCTGCTGGGGCTGTGTACCCTGCGGCTGTGCAGGCTGCGGGACAGCAGGCTGCCCACTTACGGCAACCTGCGACGGAGGTTGGGAGAACACTGTCTGTACATGAATATGTACACTAGGACATGCCAAGAACCCCCCTGCTAACGACATACCCAGGGAAACGGTTTGGACCGATGCTGGGGAGACATATGGGGATACCCCAGTCACCGGTGGGACATAAGGAGGAGGTTGTACAACGGGTCAGGCACCGGGCCCAGACAACGATGGTGCTACCTGCGCTCGCCCGACCAGCAAGGTCAGGCTCATTCCCTCTAACTCAATGACGTCCGCTTATCTTTGCTGCATCCTGATTCTTTTTCTAACCATTTTTTCCTTCTCTGCCTTTATCTCTCCTAATCCCCTCTGTAGCTATGCCTCCTCAAGTGTTGCCTGCTATATGGCAATCGTATCGGAAGTCGACACTATTGGCTGGCTTGCCATGACGCCAATGGATTGACTCAGGGTCTGTGCGACCGTTGACCCGACGACCCTTGAACTGTTGGCCTGGGAACTCTGCTGCGCAGCAGTTGCCATGACTGCTGAAGCTGCGGCTTCGCTTGTGATAAGTTGCGAATGCTCTATTGGTCTCCGCTGCCCTAGCTCTTCGCTGTTGCTGCTGCCTCTCCCTTTGCTGGCGGAACAGTAGCCTATCACCCTTGGGTCCTAATGCTACGTGGGCAATCGGGCGTCTCGCCGATCGCAAGATCCAGTTGTCCTCTCTAGTATCCTACCTGTCTCTCATAGGCTACAACACTATACACTGTCTGCAATTGGTCACACTCGATGCCTATCGCAGCATGATGTACAGACCAATCTAAAATAAAATAAAATTAATAATCGGTGGCTATGTCAGAGACGATACATTTGGGTCCCACAAGTAAGTTCAGATTCCTACAAACGAAACTACTTTAACTTTGACTAGTCCGCAAAGAGAAAACACAATGAACAAATAACAGTTTTAACTATGATGTCTATCAGATGTTAATGACTGTACATCTAACTAATCAAAATAAAAATAGAATTATTTATTGGGTTTGGTTAATGTGCAGGCTGCGGGCCTTTAATGATTGATGAGTTTGGTTAATGCCTTGTAGGCTCGATTCTGCTAGAAGTGAGTAAGGTGGTACTGGCATTGCTAAGTATGCCTATGATTGGAATCCAAGGCTGACTGATTTATTACGTAATTGTTGTGTTAAGCCGGCCTTGGGGGGATAGTCAAGTTAAGATGAAGCACCTCCCCTGGTCATGTGACCTCTGCGTTAGAGAAAGTTGCTGATATGAGAGCAGCATGGGTAAGGGGGGGTGACTGATAAAGTGCGAAGTGAGGAGTTCAGTTTTAAAAGTTTTTCCTTGAGCTCAGACTGAGATGTGATATGATGGATACTACGGTCAGTACGACGCTTAGATTCTTCGATAGTGTGAGTTGGTGATGATTTGAGTCGCTTGCGGACTGTCTGGCCAACTATCAATGAATCTCGAGAAGTAGTAGGCTCTAGGATAACAGTTTGGCTAGTCCGAAGGGAGGCCTATGTGTTAATTATATGTGTTATATGTATATATGGCATTTACGATTGTTTGTTTGACTGTTTCTATATATATGTTTTCATTGTGCTTTGTTTGTTGTGCGATTGATGTGTATGGATTGCCTTCCACGAGGACATAGAGTCTGCATGAAACCCACGTTTGGCATGGGACCAGGGGTGAATGGGGTGACTTACTTCTGTGGAAGGTGGTTCTTCCGAGAAGGAGTTAGTCGGCGTGTATAAGTTGTCCTTAGTGGAAGTGCATTATCGAGTTGTTACTCCCTCGATGAGGCTTAAGGAAGCGGTTATTAGTCTCGAAACTGATAGTGAGACCCACGCGGGAACTATGTTCCTGGTCCATTTGTGGGATGTTGTTGTCTCTCCTATAATGGGAGAGTAACTACATTATCTGTTGAGAGAGGAGGAAAGGGCTTGTTACCCTTGCTGAGGCTGTCATGGTTAAGTGGAGCAACTACTGCTTAACAAGAGCGGTCCCGGAGTAGCGACCTAGGCTCGTTCTTGTTGGGCAGGGCCACCATAATTATTAAGGCGCGAACTCGCTATTTGTTGCCTTGACAAGTATGAATGGGGTTGGGTGGAGAAAATGATATCTGATTAATGCCCGGGTTATGACTCGATGGTTTATCGACGGGTATTTGGGGTTCTATTTCTAATGAGTATTTGCGTAGAAGGCTCTCTTCGGTATAGGCGGTTGTTCCGAATAGATTCTGCTACGCGCGTGCGTAATAAGTATCGGGTTAGTCTTAGCAGGGTATTATTGGTATCTGGGACTCAAATGATATGCCATTCCTTGTGAGTAGCTACTATTATGAAGTTGGCACCTGCAAAAGTGTTATTACCATGGTATACTACCTGTAAAATTTTCCCTAAGCAGGGTGGTCGTAAACGCTGGAAATGAATGGTGTTAAGGAAAGTTGATCTGAGGATAATGGTTTAGAGATAAGGTGGTAGAGTATGATTGCCAATAGAATAACAGAAGGCGCATGCTGGACGTTTTTTGTGATGGGCAGAACCCAGTCCGGAGCAAAGGCAACTCAGGATGCCTTATGCGAAGGAAGTTCCCAGTGTGACCCTACTTGTCAAGAGGGAAGATGGGCTTGAGATTTCCTTGCCGAGGCGAGTCAGGGAGGGAGAGTATATCTCCTCTTGGTGGGGCGCACCGATAGGCAAGGAAATTTTTGTATGGATCGAGTCCGGGTTTGATGGTGGTCAGGACTGCGCGATCGTAAGGGTGACTCTGTATGCGTCCTCCTCGTTTTGGGCCGTACATGGGATTGAATTGGCGCTTGGGCATGGGAGTCTGTTGGCGAGACCTTTGAGGGTAGTTGAGGATGCTGCAACAAAATGGACGAATGACAGGCTCTAGAAAGGAGAGGAGCAGGTGAAGACTCGTGTAGAGGTCAAGCATGCGGAAGAGTTTGTACTTCCCTCAACCCCATTGCGAGTTGTCCTGCCAAAGTTCTTGGTAGAGGCATGTTTTGGAGGACAGGCGAGGGTGGAAACCGCTGCGGAGGCTGCCGTGAAGGTGCGGGAGTGGGGATATGCATGGCACACGTGCGAACTGATAAATGGGTTGTACCTGGATCGAAGATTCCTGCCCTATAGCAGGGAACTTAGGAACCTGGCCACGGTAGTGGACGCTTATGCAAGTTCGCATGATCGAAATGAGGGAGATGTAGACTGGGAGGAGATTCGGGCGGTAGTGGGTTGATAAGGGGACGTCGTCCTTTTTTACTAAATGCGTTTTTTTTTACTTGATCGGAGTCGTCTCTCTGTTCGTTATCGTAGTTATGAAGGTAAGCGTCAGGGTAACTACTGGTTGAGGCCTGATTGCATGAATGAAAGGGTAGATAGCGTGATGTAAGTGTTGATAGGTTGTCTTTGTTTGCCTGAACTTACTTGAATCGCTTTTGGCGATTTATTGCTTGCTATGCGTATCAGGCTGCTGTTAGCATCATGGCGGGAGAAAGCGGTTTCGCCAAGATCCTGCTTTGGAGAAATTCGTGCCTCATGAAGGTGCTGCTGCACGAAGTGCTGCAAGAGTCGATGCCCCCAGATCTTCATGCCCTGCTGTTCCAAGGAAGGAACTTGTCTAGCTTTCTGCGCAAGTTTCAGGATTTTTGCCTTATGAAGATGTTGGGCAAGAAGGCGATGCAGTACATGTTCCCTTTGTTCGTTTGTGAGGGGCTAAGCGAGGAGATATATGCCCTCAAGCAGAAGGCGGAGACGTGGGATGAGTTGGAGAGTTTCCTAAGGTTAAGATTCCCAGAAGATGGAATGGAAGGCCAACGTGGGGAGTGCTCTGTGCTACCAGTTGCGGGCGCACCACCACAGGCAGAATTAAGTGGGCTACAGAGGCAAGTAGGGGCATTGGAGGAAAGGCTAGCATGGCTGGAAGAGACCAGGAAAGGCAAACGGAAGGCTTTAGAAGATTCCCCAAGCAAACCGACTAGCCAAGGTGAAAGAAGAGTAGAGAAGGACGACCAAGAGTCCCCCCCCTCGGTAGCGGCCCCAAAGAGGCGAGCCAGTGTTCAGGCGAGGAACAAAGGCGAAGGGTTCATTGAAATAAAGGAGGAGCAAGACGTTGATACGGCCTTGCGTGCTATTGTGCCAGATCCAAAGAGGGGGCTCATTAACGAGGAAGCATCCTCAGTTGCAGGCCGGGGGAGACAAAGGATTATATGGTGGCCGGAGCACTGGGACAAGGAAGTATGTGCTTGTTGGGGAGAAATTGGCCGTACCCCTCAAGGAAGCGAAGAACAGGGTGTGGCGGGAGCAAGAGGGGAGCTTGAACCTCCTAAGTTGACAGAGGCGCAGCGGGAGGCAAGGAACCTCGCCCAGGGAGGTTAGGGTATCGAAAAGGGGCAGTGCTCTCGACGAGAGGTAGTCACCCCGCGAGAAATAGGGGGCGAAATTGCTAAAAAGGGGCCTTTGGCGGCCGAGCAGGCACTTTATCGACAGTGGATGTCGTACTGGCGAGTGGATATGGGGCCTGAGATTGGGATAGACTTTTTCAGGGGCTATAATGTCTCTGAATTTCTTGATAAGTTTGGACAGATAGCGTCCCACTACAAGTGGAGCGAAGAACGAATGCTGGAGGAGGTCATGAGGTTTGTCCATATAGGGTTGAAGGGCGAGGTTGACAGGCTGGTTAAAGGAGCGAGGTCATCATGGGGGAAATTCTGCGATGACATGAGGCATAAGTATTGGCTAGGTGAGGAGCACCCGACCAACAACGATTCTGAGATGGTACCCAGGCCTTTGGTAGCCCAAGCCCAGCCCGGGGGTCCGTTGCAACTACTGTCGCAGCAAGTGTCGCAAGGCGGCAGGGCCAACGAAGAAGGTCAGAGGCACGCGGCTGGAAGAGGCCGCGGGAACGGAGGGCGTGGCAGCAAAGAACGCAGCGGCGACAGAGGTGGCTTTGGAGGGAAGAAAGCGGGTTGGGGGAGAGACATGTGCAGACATTGTGCCAAGGAAGGGCACATAATAAAGTATTGTCGGGAGTGAAGGGCCGACGAGGCAAGCGGTCTAATAAGGACTGACATTGAGGGAAGTGTTTTCGACAGGGCCGGAAAGTATATCGACCCAACTATCCCAGGGGGAACACGGAAGGAGACTTTGCGGCGGGATGGGGCACCGAGCACTGCCTCATGAATGTAATTGTGAAGAGAAAGGATTTATGTGAGGCGGGCCTGAAAATTTAAGCAGGTTGTAAATACAAGCGGGAATCCCAATCGTATAGCGGCTGTAGATAAGTACAGCATATGAAGGGAAAGGATTTTCGTAATAATGGTCCGGTAAGGTGGCGCAAATTGTAGGCAGGAGGAACCCCAATAGGATAACTGTATATATGGGGCATGTTAGGTCTGCCTCACATTATGAGGATGTTCCCAGTGGGAGAAGCGAGGAGTGACCCTGAGG
Organism: Chara braunii; assembly: GCA_003427395.1. NCBI lineage: Eukaryota > Viridiplantae > Streptophyta > Charophyceae > Charales > Characeae > Chara > Chara braunii. Next base: position 219,740 of record BFEA01000902.1, on the reverse strand, counting down.
GCATTGTTGCGAAGTAGGGGTCTGTTCTATTAGGTCTAGTGATCGAGGGAAGAAGATATGGGACCTACGACGTGTCTAGGCCTAGATGATTTAGGTAGGGGAGGCTTGGGAAGAAACCTCAGCATGTGAGAGAATAGGCCCTCTAGCCTAGGAAGGGTGGTAGTAAGACTAGTGTATAAGCGACTTCTAGTCTTACTTGTTTTTGGACAGCTGGATATGTCTTGAATTACTTGGATCCCTCTGACTTGAGAGGTATGGCTACGTCCGGATCAAAACTGTCTTAAGCTTTAGCCTTGGCCAGGGAGGCCGCTTCGTTTTTTAGTGATACCGGGGCTGGTTTGAGTCCAAGACGGTTGGACTCTTTGTGTACATATGTAAGTCAAGACCATTTGGTTCATGTTTAAGCTGGGGTATTGTACCCCTGTGTATATATTGAGTGGAGATTTTATCTGAGACTATCTGTTGTATATAACGATCACAATCACTCTCACATGTGTGGTTTACCCTGATGTATGATGGCTTTGCGTGAGAGATGTGTGAGATGCATCTCAGGTGTATTGGATTGTGTGGATTTTATGAGAATAAATGAACGTGAACTGTCTACTCTCCGGTATACTCGTGCGACCTGCCCATAGGCAGGATAATGCCAAGTATAAGGAGAGGGAGTGCGGTCTGTTATTGTGAAAGCGTGAGAATCTCAAGTGATTATTTGCGAGTCCTTGAGACTCGAGTACTTACCATGCCGGATGTTTTATGGTTAAGTTGCGAAAAGGGCCCATAAGCAGGCCCCTTGGCCGAGTTGTTTTGTGGCTGAGTTGTTCAGAGGACCCACAAGTAGGCCTCTCAGGATGAGTTGTTTTGTGGGGGAAACCCCTTCAGATTAAGGAAGGTGGTAGTGTTGTTTGTCGCGAGACTCACCTCCAGAAGGGGGGGGGTGTTTTAAAAAAGGTCGCGTGATAGCTCATCCTAGACAGAGAGGGATGATTGGGAGACCTATCGGGAGAGACCCCCCTCGTGTGAAAAGTGGTTAATGGATTTAAGGGCATGGTAAGCAGTGTTTGAGTCGATAAAGTCTGACGAAAGGAACCAGAATTACGGAATGGATCATTGGTGGAACTGAGAAGGTCGCAAGTTAGTGCACAGTCGTGGGATGTGTGGGCTACTGTCTCTGATCAAGTCAGTAGGCCATGGCCTTGTGTATGAGTCGGGCGGTGAATCTGTTTGTGATTGTGAAAAAAGGTCATGCTCCCTATGTTGTCCCGTAGGGAACTGATAAACGCCTTTAAAGTGAGACAGACCCTTGCGTAGTCCCGCAATGGGCCTGTGGTCTGTTTTGCGACCCACCGTTCAGACACTTGTGCTAATCCCAAGGCATTTTGAGGAATACCAAACTAAACGGTAAAGGTTAGCACCTCTAGGGCGCAACCCTTATTGGATGACTGCAAGCCAACACAACCTGGCTGCGGACCCACGTCTACCAACGGGGTAAGAGTTTAAGGGGTTATGCACGCCCCGGGGAAATTACTCCGGTGGGATGGCGGGGGATAGGAGTCGAGACTTTGGATACTCCTGATTGAATGCTTATCAGGAGAAAGCCTATCGTTGCACAACCAACGAAGGAACTGCCGTTAACATAACAATGCGGTAGGCCGTAGATCTGGCTCGATCAACCAGACTATGGTGGGTCAGGATGAAGACCTAGCATTTCTGTAATAGACTGCAGAAAGAGCTGAGAGGAGATTTATGTATGTATATATATACGTTTGATTGCGAGGATTCTCGCGAGGGAGGCAAGGGTGCCTTCTAAGGTCTCATTTAAGGCCCGCGTCCCTGGGTATGACTCTGCTTACGAGATAGAGTCTAGCCGGCACACTCAACGAGAAGCCGGCGTTTGTCTAGGACAAAAGGGGGGAGGATGGTTTGAGGTGGTCTTTGGAACTTATGTTGTAGTATCGATGCGTAATTCACCGGCGTCCTATTGTCAAGACGGACGAAGACCCGAGTTAAAACCCTGGCAGCATATAGTTATGTGGGCCTGGATTGTTTGAGGCCTCTAACCTGAGTCTGTCGGCTAATCGGATTGGTTCCCTTCTCGTCAGCATTTGGAGTGCGGATGAATTTATAACTTTCTGATTTGGCGAAGCGACGGGGACGTCGCTTACTATGGTCCGGTAAGCTGTTGGCGCGGATACCCTTACAAGGGTATCCGCCCTGGTTTTTGTAAGTGACAGAAAATAAGTTTGAAAGTTTAAGTGTACCGCGCTAGGCGCGGCTGCGTCTGTAATTGCGTTGACTGGGTGGTTGAACACAATAGAGGGTGCGTGGGCGTGCGGGTTTGAGGCGCGCGTGATTATTTTCTGTTGTTGATCATAAAGCCGGCGCGGACATCGGTCACGTTGTTTAATGATATTATTAATGATTATTTATTTTCTGATTGAGTAGGAATTAGGGATATTTTCTTTTGCTTGGTACGGTTGACCGAGGCGAGCGCGCGTGCGGAGGACGGCATCGACGACGACAGTTGCGGTCTTGTGCGGTAAACGGAGCGTGCGGGGGAGCGACAACGGGGCGCGGTCCCCAAAGCCTGGGCATGCGCAGCGTCAAGGTCTAATGCTGGCCTCGTTATTGTTATTGTTTAGATTGTGTTCGTCCGCTCCGAACTGGATGTGGCACCGGTCTTTAAAGGGGTCGTCGGTCGGAGGATCAGTCAAGGACCTCAAGCTCGCGCCTCTTTTGATGGTTCGGTCGGGTTCCTATGTGCGTGGGATATTGGCAGGGCTCTCTTACCCTACCTGTCTTAAGAGGTGCGCGCGCCACAAAAAGTAAACACACATGATAGCCGGTGGGTGGTTAGCCCGTGGGGCGGAAGGGACGTAATTAATAGGGGCTCTCCGCGGGTGCCCCGCCCGCCATTTGCGTTTTTGCTGAAAGGACGTCTTTATGACGGTCGCCACCGCGGGACCCCCTCCGCAAGGCCCTGTTGAGTAACTGCTGCCACCACCAGGATCTGCGGCAGGGCCAAATTATCTAGGCCTCACGCCTTAGGCATGGACAACAAGGCCGCACCTTGACCCCGCGGTCTGCTGCCAAGGGCATGGGGGTGAGTATGCCCGTTGGGGCCCTGAACAGTCGGAGCGGGCCAGCGGCCTGGGTTTTCGGGGAGTCTGCTAAAAGTTGGGATGACATGGAGAAGATTTTCACGATCGTGACGTAAGCATGGTGCAGGCGAAATCCGGGATTGAACCCGGACGTGAATGGGGCCGGTGGGGTGTAGCGCCGCCAGGGCTATTCCCCTCGGTTTTGTTTGCGAGGTGGCGATGGGGTCGCAGAGGGTGTGTTGTACCCGTGGTGTTGCCTGAAGTGCAATTACAAACTGGTTTCGAGGTGGCGCAGTGGGGGTATGCCAGGCCCCATGGGCTTAGTTCAGTAAGTACACTTACGAGCTGTTGAAATACGGACATGTGTTCGACCCCAGGGGATGGAACCTGGTGGGGTAAGACCTGTATTCTAAATTACCCCGGGCCATTTTGCAAGGCCACGGGGTACTGCGAAGGCTGTGGCCTTCGGGACGTCTGTTAAAATTGGAGCGGCATGGAGAAGGTTAGCATGGCCGAGGGGTGACGGGTGTAGATTATGAAAAGGGGGGTGTACCTACCCGAACCCGGCCTTATAAGAGGGCCGGATCCATACACGATAATGTGAGGCGGTGGCTAGTCTGTTCGGGCCGCGAAGAGCGCGGGGCGCTGCTGCAAGCGAGTCCCGGAGTCGGGCGCTGGTCGGCCAGAGTGAAACAGACAGCGGGGAGGATGAATGGGGACGAAGTCCACGGCAAGGGTGCATGCGGGGTATGGGCGACGAAGCAGGCTACGGTGGGGTGGAGCACGGTGGGCGAGGCGGACGACAGGGGCAACGGGCATTGCGTAGGCGCAGCGTTGGCAGCGGCGGAGAGGCGAATGAACCCGGCCCGTTTTCAGGGCCAGGTGCTTTCGAAAACGGAGATGGTGAGGGACGGGCGGGGCAGAAAGGGGATAGATCGCTCGTTCTTCGAAGAAAAGGGCCGAGGGAAGATACTAGGCCTGGGTTTTAGGGCCGTGCGACTCCAACTATGGTGTTAGCATGGGCGGTAGGTTAGTAGGATACACGATAGAGGGAGAATGAGCTGCGCCGAGATGGCTATGGGAGGAGAAGAAGCGAAGGTAAAGGTTGCAGAGCTCACCCGTTTCTTGATGAAAACGGGTGAGGGAGGAGGCAAATCAGGGGTTTTCGGGGGCCGCGATCCCGATTCTGTGGTTAGGTTGGTTGGAAAGTTAGTAAATCGACTCACCGATTGAAAAACTTAGTGCGCGGAGGTATCGAGCTATGGCGGGAGTGAGTAGTGGACAAGAGAGAAAGGGGGTTAGCTCGCTCGATTCCTTATGAGATCGAGTGAGTAGAGATGTAAGTTGGGGGCTTTGAGAGGAGGCGAGCCCATTGGAGGTGTTAGATTAGTAAAAGGATTGGTGTAGGAGAAGATTAGTGAAGGGGAAAGATGAATGAACCTGGACGCACTCTGCGCCAGGTGCATTCGATGAAAGCTATGGCATGAGGGACGAAGTTCGCACCCGATCCTTGACGAAATCGGGTGAACCGAAGACCGGAATGGGGGTTTTCGAGCATTGCAAACGTGCTCGTGAAGTCAGTTCGATGAGAGAGTTAGTAGAGGGCGAGCGAATACTGAAAAACGCTGCGCCGGGGGATGGCGGAAGCTAGCAATAGCAGGGAGGAGAAAAGAGGCGACTCACTCGATTCTTCGTAGAATCGAGCGAGTGAAGTTTCGTCTCCAAGGTTTTTGGGCACGACGAATCTGACGGTGAGGACGAAACTTGGAGTTAGTGATTAGATTTAGAGTTATATTGGTGAGATGCTGCGCCCGGGTAAGAAGGGTGAAAAGGGGGGAATGTATCTTTCTGGGGGTTAGCGGTAGATCCATTCAATTTGGCCCGGCCTAATGACCGGTGGTAGCGCGAGTCGGCCGGGAGAAAGGCGAGGTGAGGGTGGTTGCGAGGAATTGAAGACGTACCTATTCGGGCCGACGCGCCGCTTGAGCTACCGATCGGCCAGGACAGCGAAGTAAGGAGAGAAGCTCTGCGTTTCATGCCATTACCCCGCGTCTGTAACCTGCGGCCGTGGCAATACAGGTTTCGAGCTCCGGTGGAGTAGCAAGGGGGACAGAAGCTTACCGAATTACCTATATGTCGAACACCCGCCGAGTGGGTAAGCCGTGAAGACTGGAAGTTCGCCCGCTAAATCGGTGCTCAGCTCGCCAAGGCAAAGGTAACCGGAGGAGTAGGGGCAGGGTGCGAGACTGCAAGCTTGCTCGATAGAAGGCAACATAGCCCGCTACTGTACAAGTCAGCAGGGGGGTAGGCTTGGCGGGTAGCTGGTGCAGGACAGTTGCTGCTGCATCACTAGTGTGTCCAGCTTGCTACAACGCTATAACCTTTCATTGCCCTTCGTTCCAACTGTTCCAGTGCATTTGTCGCTGATACTATTCGACGTGCATTGTTGGGCACAGTGCGAGGGAGTGGGAGACTACAGCATTTTGCGGCTGCGTATAACGGGCTGTTTTTGGATAACTAAGTTGGAGAGGAGTATGGGAGCTCAGGGAACGTGATAAGGCCTGCATACGGGCTCAATGCTGCGATGTGAGGGTTCGTCAGAAAGGGCTAGCTCGGCTGTTTGACTTCGTTGACCAAACTGTTAGTTGGCCGCCATTGCAGGGCCCTCAGGCGATCGAAGGTATCAAGGCCCTCTCGCGCGAGTCTGAGAGCACCTCCCTTGGATTTGAGCGACTCAAACTCTCTCTGTCTGCCTTTCTAAGTCTAAAGTCTAGTCTGCTGGTTTTGAGAGGAAGGCGGCAGACGGGATTGCAACCCGTAATCCGCGCCAAGGCCTCTATGGGAGGTTCGCTCCACTGATTGCGAGAGCTCTGTCGGGACTCAGGAGGAGTCCTGGAGGCAGGGAACTGAGTGGTAATTCCTTGACTCCCCCTATAAACCCAATTATAGCCCATATTTGTATATCTTTGTACGCTTGACTGAATGTACGGCGTGGATCCTGTATTTGACTTTGGGTTGACTTTCAGGACATAAGTCAGACTAAAGTAAAGGAACGTGTGTGCAACTTCAATCTCAGCCTTGTTGATTGCCTGAAAGCAGATTGTGAACAAAAGGGGTTGCACCTGGGGGAAGATTGGGAAGAAGGCAGAATTGTGTGCAGACAGATTGGGTCGTCAAGGCTGGGAGGTCCCCATAAGTTTGGGGAAGCCCAGCGCTTTGTTTATCTTGGGTTGCATGGAGCAATCAGGCCGCTCTATAAGTTTAGGTAGCCTGAATGCTCTGGAGGCTGGGACGTCCCCATAAGTTTGGGGAGACCCGGTGCTGTGAGTTGCGTGGAGGGTCAGGACGCTCTATAAGTTTAGCTGTCCTGACTGCTCTAACTTGCGAGGGGTTTGACTGTGATTGATTTTCAGGAACTCAGGGCGCTAGATAAGTTTTGGTGCCTTAAGTTCCCTTGTTTTATTTGGGTTCTTCTGAGTTTCCTTTGGTTCTGAACGAGGGGGCCGAGTTGTTCTGTAAGTTCAGGTGGCTCAGTCTCTTCCTGCATTTGTTTTAAGGGAATGAACCTGACAAAGGGGCAGACCCTTCTGTAAGTTCAGGGGGCTTGACTCAATGCCACGCGCAGAAAGGCTCAAAGTGAAAGGAATCAGGGGGAGAGGAAGACCCTTCTGTAAGTTCAGGGGGTTTGACTAAAAGTTTTGCACATGCTGGAACCCAAGCGTTATAATCTGGCTATATGTTATTACTATTTTATTGAGAACAGGCTAGTCAGACACGGGTCCATAAGATTGGACGGCCTGGCTATAACTTATCATAAAATGAAGAAAGTATAACTAAAGAGATATAATTGAAGGTAAACTTGGGCAGGCTGAGCGACGTTCTAAGATGAGCGGCTCAGCCCTATGTCCATTTGGAAGACTAAGTGCAGAAAGGTGTATATAACTTGGCTAATTAAACAGTTCAGGGCAGCTAGAGTGGTCTAGTCATATGCCCAAGGAAGAGAAAAGTAGTACTGCCCTTTGTTTGTGTATACTTGGCTAAGTCAGGACGCTCTATAAGTTTAGGTATCCTGACTTTAGGCCTGGCTAAGTTGGGCGCGCTCTGTAAGTTCAGGTGGCCTGACCTATGCCTTATGTAAGATGGGTATAAATGGCTAAATTATTGAGAGGTCGTGAACTATTGTTTGTTCAGGTTGACTTGGGGATGGTGAGAGTACTTACCTTTGTGGTTTGGCCTGCGTGTGACTGAGTGAGGCTACTACTTGGTCTGAGTTTCAGCTTGATATGTAGTTGTTTTAGTCGCTCGCCTCGTGCTAGAGCCATAGGAGTTAGTTTCAATTCCTGCGTTTTCTAAGCTATTTTTTTTTTACTTAGATCGATTCTCGCATTTTCTAAGATCTTTTGTTATAATCGGCTTTGTATAAATTTTGGTAAGCTACTTCCTTTACGGGAAGCGCTGCCGAAATTTCTGCAAATCCAAGGAGTTAGTCGACTTTTGACTTTTCAAAGTTCAGATTGTCTAGAGTTTATATATGACTTAGTAAAAATCTGGAAAGCCTCATTTTCTAAAGGGAGTGCTGCCCAAATTTTTGCTAATTCAGGGAGTTACACAAAATTGGACTTTGGAAAGTCAAAGACTAATTCTGTTTCCATATTCGGACTGATGTAAATTATGAAAAAACACTTTTCCTACGGGAAGCGCTACCGAAATTTTCTTGATTTTTAGGAGTTAGGTTATATTTTCACAGGTGGCAATTCTGACGATCCACCCTGAATAAGGGAGATTCTGCCATTAGTCTACCTTTGCTTTGGGCACTGGCTTAGAGGCAGGCTTGGACTTAGTTGGCAGGTGGCTTTGAGTGAGAATGTGCTATGGAGGTTTATCCCCCATATGCTTATGATTTAGCTTGGGTATTTGACCTATTTTGTGTTACAGGTCCTTTGGGTTGTCTGATTCAAGTTCAGGACTAGATTTAGCTTGATCCTACGAGGATCATCTTCTGTTATCACTGATAACAGGTCGGTTGCCGATTCGTCGGTTTACGACTCAACTCGAATCCACTCCTGCAACTCAACCTAAAGGCTTTAGCCTTGTGATTGAACTGTTTTGTTGTGTTTTCACCCGGACTTTATTGAATGGTCATCCAACAAAAGTACTGAGTATTTACTTAAGAGTTGCACGAGTGAGGCTTGTTTGGCTAAATCGAGGGGTATGAGTGCTAGGAATGGTTGAAGTTGACCCCGTGTAGTGCATGGACTTTCTAGTTGAATCTTTGATGTGATTGCAGGTATGGTTTGGTGATTCGGACTTGGGATTTGACTGCCTGCGCTCACATACATATATATATGGTTGAGAGGAGCCCAACTGTGACTGTGAGAAGTGATCGTCCTACATTAACAACCCTCTCTCTATATATATATGTGTATATACATGTCTCGAGGGTTTCGTGCGCCTTACTGGGACCGCGTGTAAGGGTTAGACAGATTATGGGTTTGAGAGAAAAGGGAAATCCCCTCTTATCCTTTGCTTGTTGGAGATTTTTATGGTTGGACGTTGTAGTCCGTGGCAACCGTCAAAGTCAAACCCCTTGACTTTCGCCCAGGCCTGGGGTAGGACTTATCCCCAGGGCCGCAAGAAACGGCTACCACCACAGGTGTGGACCTGTGTACCACCCGCTCTGCATAAGGTGCAGAAGAGGGTGTGTGGTCTTCAACCGCGCATGGCGGTTGTCCAGCGTCGAGAGATTAACCCTCAAGGTGCGTGTCAGTCGACACTTGAGTGTCGAACACGACCCTCGAGATTAGCGAGGACCGCACGAGTATGGGTACTACGTAGTACGCCATCATCGCGACTGCTTGAGTACGTTTGCATTGCGACTCGATATGAGGTAGCCTTGTGTCCGTGTGGTTTTATATTAAGCCTCGCGCGCGACGCCCATCTGATCTCCGCATCGGAAAGTTATGGGTTGGCTACCGAGGGGTTAGGAGCGTTGTCGCGTTGTTTGTGTCGTGCCGTTTCGTATGTGTGTGTGTGTGTGTGTGTGTGTGTGTGTGTGTGTGTGTGTTTTATCTTTGCGTTTGTAAAGTGGTGTGCACGTGGTGTGTGGGATGCGTCCTAGTCGACCGACGACAAGTCGCGCTTGGGACTTCAACCCCCCAAGATGTCGGTTCGCGCGCGGGTCCGATAGGCGTATTACCGCGCGTACCCCCAATGCTATAACGAACGAGAAACGCCCTCGGCTGGTCCACCTCTGCGATTGCAACTGATTAGCTTTCATATTATGGACTGGTAGCTCGGCGGGGATACGCCCACCGATGGGAGGTGACAACTCCCGTAAGGTGGAGGTAAGTTGTGCTTCGCGTAGGCCCTATCCTGTCGTAGGGGCTCACGAGAGGTATGGCTGGCGCACTCGGCCGGAGCGGCCTAAGGAAGCTCCATTTGTGTGTTCGTGACGACGTTGGTCCAACTCCTGCGTGACGCGGCCGAGAAGGTCCCGCGCTGCCGCGTGCGGTGTCGGACTGATGCGCTCGACAATGTGTTTTTTTTTTCTCTCTCTCTCTCTCTCTCTCTCTCTCTCTCTCTCTCTCTCTCTCTCTCTTTCTCTCTTACACACACACACACACACACACCTGTCTCTTATACACATCTAGATGTGTATAAGA
>BFEA01000901.1:329449-341748 GCA_003427395.1 Chara braunii | reverse complement strand
CCGCGGACTGGGCCTAGTTGGCCGCGGTCGCGACCGACTTTTTCGATCGCAACGGTCAAAATGCCCGCGGCCTAAGCCGCGGGTGTCACATAGGCAGAGAGGTGAGATGCTGGGTGTGGGTGACTAATCAGTCGAGCGGGCGGTATACGAAAGGCGATTGTTGGGGTCGAGGTTTTCCGAAATGCTGGTAACTCAAGTGTAGTAGTAACGGTCATACCGATGCTGTGGAGACAGGGGTAGGATATAGGCAACCTTCTTGGTGTCGTGCCCACGGTTTGTACTTGGATGCGGCTCCGAGCTGTGTGAAGTGTTAGCGTTAGGTAGTTGAAAACGAGGTCCCTCGCATCTGCAAACTGCTTATGGTTAGCACGGGGTAGTTGCTAACGTCGAAGGAAGCCTTGGGTTGACAACTGTGTACGGTGTGGAAGTTACTGAGGTGGAGCTGAGGGACATACGGGGGTTAGGCGACTGCAGAAGTAGCTCTGCTATTCTCTGTGAGTTAAACATGTATACTCAAGGGTCCACTCCAGCGTCTTTTCCTGCTAAGTATAGTGGGTCTGGCCCGGGACAGGGTCCACCCCCCTCCCACAACTCCAATCATGCGCCCAATCCCACCCAACCTCTTCCTCCTCCTCCCCCGCCCCCGACACCTGCCCCACATGGTACGTATGCAGGAGGGCCATGCTACATGTGTGGTGAGCTTGGCCATTATTCGCGGGACTGTCCGAGTAGGCAGAACGGGAGGCAGTGGCAGAACTACCAGCAGGGAAGGAGCAACTCGAACCCTGGAGGTTACTCACAGGGTGACTACCACCAACTTAAACGGTACGAGGCAGAAGACAGAATGGACAGACTGCTCTTGTTTGTTGAGGCCCAACAACAGGAAGCAACGGAAAAAAAAAAGGTTGAGATGGAGAACAGTAAGCTCGAGCAAGAGAGACTAAGGGTAGAGGAAGCGAAGCAAAGGGAAGAGGAAGAGAAGAGGAGAGCGAAGGCTATCATAGAAGTGCTTGCAGCACAAGCGTTAAGCAAGCAATCAGCGGAGCTCGAAGAGAAGATTAAGGGACACATGCATAATATACTTACTGCCTCGGAAGAGAAGAATGTGAGACTATGTGATAGCATCAGTCGGTTGCTGCAGCGCGTTGAGGTGGAGGCCCCTAGGAGGCCTTGGGCTGAGATTTACTCGGACCCGAAGAGAAAGCTCAACCTGGATGATTACAGACAGGGGACTATGGATAGGGACGAACGACCCTCAACCCCGGTTACTAAGAAGAGATCGCAGGTGTCTAGGACAGGAAAGGAGCCTGTTGTCGAAGTTGCAGGAAAGAAAGGGGCAGTAGCCTCTTGCTCAAAGCAAGGGGTTATCGACTTTGTCCTTGAGTTGCGTGAGAGCTTGAACGAGAAGAAAGTTCCCGAATTCAAACGTCTGTGCAAGCAAAAGAATATCAGATATATCATGAAATTGCAGGTCGTGAAAGAACTTGCAGCAGCGGAGACAAGGATCGCGTACGATGGTTGGCTGACCGGAGTCACGGTAGACAGTGGGGGACGTAAGAAGGAGGACAAGATGTCAAGAATAGACACAACACCACATATGAATTGACGGTGCGTGCCCCCAGCATGATATCTATGGGATAAGCTCCTCCACTATATGGGGCTCAGGACATTGTCTGGGGGACGTATGGGCTCACATACTTTAAGATCAACATCGAACAGACACTGTTTGCTGTCTTCCTCTTTTTGACTATCAGTGGACTGGTCCCGTGGGTAGAGAAAGTACTGAGGATTGCCCCCCGGGACTTTGACTTTTTTGACCTGAAGGGCCCCACAGTCTACTGTCTAATCTCTCCATGGTGTCATAGGATGTACGTTGGGCAATCTGTTCGAGGTACAGGTGAGAGATGGTGGGAGCATATCCGGTGCACGCAATCTGGTAACAATGGACATGCACCTAAGCTGTATTCTTTTTTGAAAACTTTCGGGTGGCAGAAGTACTTGGCCCTTCTTGTAGCGTCAGGTTCGAAGGAGGGGTTGGTAGTTTTGGAGATAACGTGCATCAACAGTTTATCCCCTGCGCTCAATGTGATTGTAAGGAGAGCAGGGGCAAGTACTAAGAAGAGACCAGGGAAGAAAGAAAGGAGGAAGCTTAAGATGAAGACCCCCGTGTTTAGAACGGGTCTTTTGACTTTTGTTGGAATGGACCCTGAGAAGAAATTCTTTTATTTTACGGGTTTGTTGGAACAGGCGTGTGCAACAGGGAAGAAAACCGCTACCTTTGTCTCGTCAGGTGGTGAGGTTTGGGGAGAGAAGTGATCTATAGTAAGGAGGCTGTTTGACACATCAACGCTCATCAATGACCAAGGGAAGAGTCCCCTTTCTAAGTTCAAGCAAAGGCTGAGGAAGGGAGGTCTCTTTAGAGTAGCCCCTGTGGTCAAAATTGAGAATGCGAGAGATAGAGGGAAAATTACCTCAGGACACTCCTGGAGATGCCTAGGAAGCAAGGAGAACTCAAGTACTTTGGCATTTCCAAACTGGTCTACCTGTACAAATGTGCTAGGGAATTCAGTACTAAGACTACGCGGAAAACACTGAAGGAGATGTTGGCAACAGTGATCAGGAGGAAGGTGGGGGTGAACATTAGACTGAAGTTGAGTATAGGAATGAAGTATAACCACCATCTGTGGAAGAAGAAGATACACGATGCAGCTGTGAAATACGTGGACAGTTGTAAGATCCATCAACTGTTGAAGGTCGTGATGCAGCACAGGGTGAGGTATGGAAGAAGAATAAAACTGTTCAGAGACCCTCACCAACCACCGTGCAGCGGCGGGAGTATCCAGCATGCCATGTACATGTCACCAGGATCGGCTGCCGAGAAGTGAGGGACATGTGTTAGCCAGGATATCGCAATGCGTGGGGACCAACCCCTTTCTTTATAATGGGAAGAACATCCTGCAAAGCACCTACGACCCCGAACTCTCAGAGGTGCAGCAAGCCATCAAGCAGACCCTCACAGTTGCGATGAAAGGAGACCTCATCCCTGCAGGAGTGTATCTCTAAGGAAGCATAGACAAGACAGGGGTGTACCGACGTGCAGACCCATAGGATGGCGCAGGAGCTCCGCCATTTGGTGGTGGTCCCGGTGGACCTGAACCCTGGTGATCTGGTGGTCATGTGTCCATCTACGTACCATTATGGGCTGCAGTTGATGTTCAACCTCAATGTAGCTTACGAGCAGGTATCGGAGAAATCTGAAGCAGACATACTAGCTGGGGTACGTAAGGAGTTCAAAAGACAAGGCTTAATCAAGGTCAGAGCCTGAAACCCAGCAGCGAAGCTTGGGCATGCATATATCCTACCTAAGCACAAAAACCTGGCAAGGTGGAGGCCTATTGCACCAGCGTGTACAGAGGGGATGAGGACCGCAGGAAGGAGAATAGCAAGGGCACTGAACCATTTTCTGGAGAAGGCACCAGATGCTAAATATTTTAATTCGAAAGTTACAGCTCTACTGAAACCGAACCTAGAGAAAGCAGGAGAGAAATTGAAGTTGTTTGGCGAAAGGTCCATGGCGCTGATGGCGGGTTATGATATTAAAGAGATGTTTACATCATTGCCCCACCGGGCAACGTCCCTAGCCGTGGACTGGCTACTGCAGCAGTGGGAGAAGAGGGGGGTCCATAAACCGAGCCTCAGCAGGAGAGGCAAGGTGGTGTTTCTTAATCACAGAAGTCTAGGACCCGGCTACGTGTGCGTGAAGTTCTCCCAGATTAGACAGATGGTCAATTTTGAATTGGACAACACGTATATTATCAGCAGGTCGGCTATTGTGAAGCAGCGTGTTAGGATCCCGATGGAAAAGAACTCCAGCCCAACGCTGGTTTGTATATTATGTGCTAAGTATGAGGTCGACTTTCTTAAATCTCTAGGTGCGGACCAGCGGCTTGTGCATGGGGTCAAGCTGGTGGATGATGTCACACTGACCGTCGCATGTGACATGGATGATCTGGAGAGTGTTGCTGCCGCTGTTGACGTCCGCCGCAAGTTTGCTGCAACATATGGGGAACAACTTAAGTTGGTGAGAACTGACAACGATTCAAATTCTTGGGATTTTCTAGGTACTAGAGTATCCGCGATGCCTGGTCCAGTCAATTTCCTAATCCGTCTGAGTCATAAGAATGAAGGTCAGGGTTTTGGAAGCCCCCTCCCCTTCGCATGCTTCCAGGATTTCAGTTCGTACTTAGACAAGAGATTGAAAGTGGGAACTGTGACGACATCACTATGCAGGATCCGTGATCGTGCAAGTGACCCCGTGGCAGCAGTTCCCTCAACACTCCCTATCAGCATCGAGCTCAAGCGCCGGGACTACTCCCCGACGCTCTTCTTCAATGCTCTGGCTAGGTTTGGCAGAGCCACCGGTTCGTTCGGTACAGCGTTGGAGACACTGGCTGGACAACTGGTTGCACGACTATACCATGGGCCTGAGGTGCATACTGGGGGGTGGAAGGCCGAGAGAGGTGTGTAGGCGGATCATAGTAGGCGAGTATGTACATTAGTAGGTAGTAGTAACCCGGTGAGCCCGGGTTGCAGTAATCTGATCGACGCTTGTGAAGTACAGCCGGCGACAGGGACTAGGACGCCACATTCAGCGTGTAGTGAGTCTGTACAGGGGTGATGGTAGGGCTGTACATTCTAAGAGGTAGGTACAAGGATCAACACTAGGGTAGACAAATGCCAGACCGTTGGGTAGAAAACGGGCACGTTTCCCACGTCATACAGATCAAAGCGGGTGTACAATACCAAGGCAGAAAGTACTGTCTAGTAAGTAGGGATATAGGGAAATGAAACTTGAAATGGGAAGGGGTTCAGGGGGAGCGGGTAGAGTGCGAGTAACGGGGGGAGAGGTGTAGAAATGGAGGAGCCCGGGCGATTAGCACGCGGTACCGGGACTGGGATCTCAAGACTCTGGAGTGAGCAGCAACAACCTGACAGGCAGGCGAAGATAATAGCTGCATAGACCCTCAGGTCAGCCTCGCACCCGACCAGGGAGTGTTAGAGCCGCGCATGCGACCGACACATGTGGAACAGAAAATAAAGCACGGGAGGTGCACGCGTGAGGGAGCAGAAGCGGACGTGTACATGGGCCTACCTGGTCTGCCACGTTAGGACAAGGGTGGATCCCAGTCAGTTGAGGTGAGGCGTGTCGACGCACACGCGGAAGGCATATTAACAGAGGGCAAGGCCAGAACGACCCTCTTGCTCATATTGGATGTCAGGTGGATGCGGGAGTGAGGTTTGCCCCTTGAGAAGCCTGGTGCGCAGCCAAGCGAAACGCGTCAGGGAATGTGCATGTTGAGCGGTTTTTAGTCCGTGTGGAGGTTGTTTGACATATCATCTGGACATGGACGCATAGCGCTGGCCTCACTACTTCAATTCAATACTTCAATTTTTCTTCTTCTTCTTCTTCTTCTTCTTCTTCTTCTTCTTCTTCTTCTTCTTCTTCTTCTCATCACCTTTTGCCCGCCATCCTCCACCCGTCTTCTTCTTCTTTTTCTTGGACCTCCTCCTTCGCTTCTTCTTCTTCGTCTTTTTCTTCTTCTCCTTCTTCTTCTTCTTCTTCTTCTTCTTCTCCTCCTCCTCCTCCACCTCCTCCTCCTCCTTTGCTTCTTCTTCTTCTTGTTTTTGTTTTGTTTTGTTTTGTTTTGTTTTGTTTTGTTTGTTTGTTTGTTTGTTTGTTTGTTTGTTTTTTTTTCCCTTCTTTTTCTTCTTCTTTTTCTTCTTCTTTTTCTTTTTCTTCTTCCTCGTCTTCTTTTCCTCCTCCTTTTCCTCCTTCGCTGCTTCTTCTTCCTCTTCTTTTTGGTCACTGTTTCGTGCCCCCCGGCCGCCATTTCTGATTTTTTTTTTTTTTTTTTTTTTTTTTTGTCTCTATTTTGTGCATACGCGAGTGGGGTCGCGATTACGACCTTTCCCCACGACCCCTGCCCGCCATCTTCTAAATGCCCATCTTGAGGAGAGACGGCCCAACGTTTCTCACGCCCTGCCTTCTTCTTCTTCTTCTTCTTCTTCTTCTTCTTCTTCTTCTTCTTCTTCTTCTTCTTCTTCTCCTCCTCCTCCTCCTCCTTTGCTTCTTCTTCTTTTTCTTTTTCTTTTTCTTCTTCTTCTTCTTCTCCTCCTCCTCCTCCTCCTCCTCCTCCTCCTCCTCCTCCTTCGCTTCTTTTTCTTCTTCTTCTTTTTCTTCTTGTTCTTGTTGTTGTTGTTGTTCTTCTTCTTCTCCTCCTCCTCCTCCTCCTCCTTCGCTTCTTCTTCTTCTTCTTCTTCTTCTTCTTCTTCTTCTTCTTCTTCTTCTTCTTCTTCTTCTTCTTCTTCGTCTCCTTCTCCTTCTCCTTCTTTTCCTTCTCCTTCTTCTCCTTCTTCTTCTTGTTCTTCTCGCCCACCCTTTCTCCCCCCCGCCCTCCATCGTCCATGACCCATCTTCTTCTTCTTCTTCTTCTTCTTCTTCTCGCCATTGTTTCTCACCCCCTAGCCGCCATCCTCCACCACCAATCATCATCATCATCATCTTCTTCTTCTTCTTCTTCTTCTTCTTAGTCCCACCTTCTTCTTTTTTTTCTTCTTCTTCTCGTCCTCCTCCTCCTTCTTTATGTCTCCCATAGACATCCACCATATCCCACCTCCGTTTTTTTTTTTTTTCTTTTTTTTTTAATTGGTGAGTGGTTGAAAGGGGGGCCAGGGGTGTGCGTTGGGTGTTTGTTGGCGAGTGCTCCAACATATTCAAGTTGCAGTTCAACGGCGCCATGGTGGGCGGCGGTAGTGGCGTTGAAGCAGGCGGTGGCAGTGGCGGATTCGGAAGGAGGAGACCTCCTTCAGGATCGACAGACAAAGGAAAGGTCAGTGCTAGTACTAGTGCTACCACATCTTGGGTGACCGTAAAGGATCCCACGCCGGCGTTAGACCCCTCTCTATTCGTTCCTCGGGATGACACGAGGCAACAACAATTACAGAGCACCCGGGAGGTGTGAAAATATGTCATACAGGGTCGAGAAGCCGTGCCGAAGGGTCGAGGAGAGTATTGGCTGAAGTGCCACCTATGCACGCAAATTTGGAGGGGCACAAGCACAAGGGCAATGTAACATTTTATGAAGTTGTTGAAGTCGTGTCCCCTGAGGATGGGTGAGATAGTACACAAACTCGTGCTTGCCGCCGCGAAGGTGTTGGCGACCGACAAAAAAACGAAGTACCTCCTAAAAAACTACAGGTAGTTGCATGACATTCCGGAAGGGGGGGCCACTCCTACGGACACTCAGGACATGGAGCGTGTTGTTTGCGGGTACGAGGAGCCGCAACCACTGCCTGCCGCAGGGATGGCACCACCAAAAACAACTCCGCGAACAGAGTCGGTCGACGCTGCAGACGAGGGGTTTGCGGAAGGTTCGGGATCAAACACGAGGGCGACATCATTGCAGCAGACACTATCAAGAGATAGGTGAACAACTCCGCACAAAAGAAGTTGGACATTGGATGGGTGGCGACAATGTTCCGTGTTGGCATTGCATTCAACTTCCTGAATTTTGACACGATACAAAAGCTCCATAAAGTTTACATGGAAGTGGCAAATGCGCGACCAAAGGTGAAGCTGCCCTCGTTCAAGCATATGAGAATTGTGATGCTTGACTTCATCTACTTGCGTATTCAAAAGCAAGTGCATCCTTTGACAGCTTATTGGGATGATTCTAGCTGTACATTCATCACGGACGGGTCATCCGACCGTCGAGAGCACTCTGTCATGAACTTCTCGGCAGCAATGGAAAAAGGTGCGGTTCTGGTGGTCACAGTGTCAACGATGGGAAGGAAGAAAACAACACAGGCGTTGGCAAGGTTGTGAGAGAAGATTATGAGGGAAATAGGGGTGCATCGCATCAACGAGATTTGCACCGACAATGCCGAGGTGAACAAGAAGGCTGCTTAGATTTTGGAGTGCCGCACTGACAAAGATATTGCAAGGATTTCATGGGTTCCTTGCGCTGCGCATTGTTGCAGCCTTCTGCTGCAATATGTCAGCAAGTTGGACTGGGTGAAGGACATCGTAAAGAGAGGCCACACGATTATGAAGTTCATCCCGAACCACCACTGCACGCAGAGCCTGATGATGTCCTTCACCGATTCCCTGTCATTGCTTCGCCCCACGGAAGTTCGGTTTGGGTCAGTGTACATGATGTTGGAAAGGCTTCAGAACAGGAGGGCAATGTTGTCGGATATGGTATATCGGAAAAATGTAGCACGGTGGATAGAGATGCGTTGGTCTACTGCAAAGTTGAAGTCGAAAGCGGACCTGGTGTACTTCACCTTAAGGAGAGACGGATGGTGGATGGAGTTGAAGAAGGTGGTTGACGTTATGGAACCGTTGTACAAACTTATGAGGAAGATGGATCGGGATGGAACAGCGCCAACAAACCTCGTTGAGTATGATGACCTTATTGAAAGGAAACTTGCTCACGTCGTTCTCACTAAGGAGCAGCGGGCGAGCGTCATGGAGAAAGTCGGAGATCGTGTGAAGATGATGTGGCAACGAGTCCATGCATTAGTGTTTCTTCTAGACCTGCGAAGGAGAAATCCACGATGGCTTTATAATTGGGATGACTCAATTGTGCGGAACACGATGCGTTACATGCAGAGACATGTCGGGGTTGATTGGAAAGGGTCCGACCACCTAGATGTTTTGAGTGACCTACACAAGTTCCACACGGAGCTCACGGCGAACGGGCCCAACAGAAAGGACAGGAAGATGTGGGAGCCCAATGCGAAGGCTGATTGCGAGAAGCTCATACCGACTGAGTGGTAGGCAACTTACGGCGGTGATGTCCCCGTTTTGAAGGCCATTGCCATCAAAGTGATGGGCATGTCGAGTACGGCCACCCTAGCTGAGAGGAATTGGTCGTCCATGCACTTCGTGCATTCGAAAAGGAGGAACAACTTGAAGCCCGAAACATTGGAGAAGTTGGTGTACATTCACAAGAACATGCAACTACTACGTGCTGCAAACAACAATGGTGGCAACGACGCGGGTTATGTTGATTTGTGGAGTTCGTTCTTCAAGGCTACTCCAGAGCCAGACAAGGATGGCAGAACTATCTTGAGGGGCCCCGAGGAGGAAGCTGAGAAGACAGACGAGGAGCTGGTGCGGCAAAGTAGCTTCGTGAAGACACCAAAGGGAAGGATTCCAAAGAAGCTTGAGGACGAAGAGGACGAGTGCACAGATGACAGTGACTTGGATGATGAGTTGCGGAAGGGGAAGTGTGGATTGTCGGATGAGTCAGCGGCGCAGAGGGGGATGATGATGAAAGCGATTCCGATTTTTAGTTGAGAGTCGAATCATTGGTCCCGGACACAGAGGATATTGGTAGGAGAGCAATTGCACGGCGTCGGAGAGAGGAGCAGCCTGCGGCTTCTACACAGGCCAGAGGGGGAAAGCTCCTCTCAATACCATCCTCAATCTGACGTTGAGTTCTATCACTTGGACACGGACATCGAGTTGATGCTGCACAGCGCCCTGGTTGATGAAAACGAGGCGGAGGCCGACCATGCAAAGGCATTAGTAATCGAGACGCCGTCCAAAAACGGATCATGGAGGAGGATGCCCGACGTGCAGCTATCCCAACTCGGAGGGAGATTGAGAGGAGCAAGAAGAAGGTTGGGGAAAACGAACTAGAGACGCGTCATCTATTGGACGTTGTGCACGAGTGAGAAGAGGGTCAGCAACAACAAAGTGAAGCGGCTGTGAAGGTGGTGGAAGTCAGACTCAAAGAAGAGGGGAACGACAAGGTGCGGCCAAAAAAGGCAGAGGAGGCCGACCACCAATAGGCGGAGCACCATAAAGAGGTGGAGGAGAACGACCAGCAAGAAGAAAAGGACGATATAGCATTAAAAAAAAAACGGAGACGGAGCACGAAGAAGAGGACGAGGAAATGGAGCATGACGAGGACGAGGAGGGAATGGAGAGTCAAGGAGAGGAGGAGACCATGGAACAACAAGAAGAGGTGGAGGGCATAGATCAACAGAACATGCAGCACAATAAGGAAGAGGAGGACGGCGAAGAGGAGCACCATCCTGCAGTGAAGACTGTGTACGCACGTAGGCAACGACCGGTTGTGTCTGCACAGTCTGTCGAGAACATACCCGACTTCCCTCCCAGCAATGAGGTTGTCAAAGATGACAAACTGTGGGTGAGCAGGGTGAGGAGGAAGAGAAAGGAGCCGATGGAGGATGCTGCTGCGAAGCCTAAACATGTTTGTGGCAGACCCCGCAAACAGAAGACCGCTGAACCCGGTCCCAAAAAAATAAAAAGGATTCGCCAGCGCAAGGCTCACACGGAGGTTGTGGAGGATGACCCCGATCCAAATAACTGCAGCAGCTGGTCATTTGAATTCGAGGGAAGCCACTTCGATCGCGAATGAGGTTGCCGTGTGTGTGTGTGCGTGTGTGTGTGTGTGTGTGTGTGTGTGTGTGTGTGTGTGTGTGTGTGTGTGTGTGTACGCATATGTGTGTGTGTATGTTTGAGAGAGAGAGAGAGAGAGAGAGAGAGAGAAAGAGAGAGAGAGAGAGGGAGAGAGTTTTGTAATCCTTTGTGGAGCAATGTTGACGTGCCTTCTCTTCAGGCTTGTTTTTTTTTTTCTTTTTGGTCTTGTCATCCTCGTGCTCCTCTTCTTCTTCTTCCTCTTCCTCTTCTTCTTCTTCTTCTTCTTCTTCTTCTTCTTCTTCTTCCTCCTCCTCCTCCTTCTCGTCCTCTTTGTTTTCTTCCACATACACCTACAAGGTCTGTGACATACCAGCACTGACATCCCCCAGACACCCCCAGACCCTTCGCTGAGATCCCTCACCCAGCCCCCCCCCCGAAGTTCACTTTTTTATTTCAAATCCGGGGTCCTCTAGGATAGCGCACCACAACCCCACCTTCAAAAAAACAATAAACAATTTCCTTGCTGTGTTTTTGCGTTGCCCGGTGTCGAGCGCATTGGTCCGGCACCGCACCAGGGCACCGCGGGACCCTCTCGGCCGCGTCACGCAGGAGTTAGTTTTAAATCCATCGTCGCAATATATACGGAGCTTCCTTAGGCCGCTCCGACCGAGTGCGCCAGCCATACCTCTCGCGAGCCCCTACGACAGGATAGGGCCTACTCGAGGCACGACTTACCTACACCTTACGGGAGCTGACACCTCCCTTCGGTGGGCGTATCCCCGCCGAGCTACCAGCCCACAGTACGAAAGCTAATCAGTTGCAATCGCAGAGGTGGACCAGCCGAGGGCGTTTCTCGTTCGCTGTAGTATAGGGGGTACGCGCGGTAATACGCCTTCATCGAACCCGCACGCGAATCGGTATCTTGGGGGGGCTGAGGTCCCAAGCGCGACCCGTCATCGGTCGACTAGGACGCATCCCACATAGCACGCGCACTCCACTTTACGAATACGCATACACACAAAACAACACATATATGAAACGACACAACACAAACAACGCGACAACGCTCCTAGCCCCTCGGTAGCCAACCCATAACTTTCCAACGTGGAAATCGAATAGGCGTCGCGCGTGAGACTCGGTGTAAAACCGCGCGCATGCAGGGCTATCGCATATGGACTCGCAATGCAATTGTACGCAAGCAGTCGCAATGAAGACGTTCTACGTGGTACCCATTCTCACGCGGTCCCCGTTAATCGCGAGGGCCGCGTTAGACACTCAAGTGTTGGCTGACACACGTCTCGAGGGTTCATCTCTCGACGCTGGACAACCGCCATGCGCGGTTAAAGACCACACCCTCTTCTGCACCCTTTGCAGAGGGGTTGAGTAGGCAGCTTTAAGCTGTCGTAGCGGTCGAACATCAAGGGGTTTGACTTTGATGGCTGCCACAGACTATAACGTCCAACTATAAAAACTCCAAAGAGCAAAAGATAAGGAATGGGTCGAAGGTTCCCTGCCTAGTAGACAAAATTATAGCCCTGGGGTACCCTCCCTTTTTCGCGTTGCGTTGGCGGCCTATAGCAATCTCAAAAACATTCGTCCATATGTGTCGGCCCCTTTGTAATCCCATAACCTCTTACACACTAGGGCGGTGAAACGTCGCGCGTGAGATTTTAATATAAAGTTACACAGCCGAGGGCCTACCTTATACCAACCGGCTATTCAGGCATACGCATGCAGTCGCGACGATAGCGTACTATGTAGTGCCCATAATCAAGCGGTCCCTCGTGGATCCGAGTACCGCTTATGACACTCAAGTGTCATACTCGAAGTGTCGTGAGGGCCT